>OZ019953.1:857635-870135 GCA_963970385.1 Theonella swinhoei
GAGAGAGAGAGAGAGAGAGTAGTAGGTAGGTCTGTATGGAGGATAGAAAGTGCGCTCCAGAGAGAGGGGTGGGCTGGGGAGCTGACCTCCTTCGAAGTAAGCGTCAAACTGAAGTCTTCCTTTCTTTACGCTTCCTTTGTATTCTGAGGGCAGTGGAATATGCTTAGAAACATTTCCAACGAATGGATTTTTTAGCGCACCGCCCGAGGAGCGCTCTGCCTCCGAACCAGGCGAAGCCGCTCTTTCCCAGTTGCCATGATGACGTCACTAATCGTCATTAGACATATTTGTACTTTGTACTTTGTACTTTCTCGTGTCGAGCGTGTACACTCAAAAAAATGGCTGCAGAAGTAGAGGTGAGCCTAAAAGTACTCGCCTGTCCACACTCGCAAGTGTCTCTATGTTACAGTATATCTGTTAGTGTGTGTAAAGCTAGTACTACAATTTATGCCAAATACACATAGATTATAATGTGTCCCGTTTTCAGAATGGAGCCGCGAAGAAGAGAAGGAGTGGTTGGGATCAGACTGAGCCAGGTGGTGAGTTTCCGCAGTGGTGATGGTGTTACTGTCTCTCACTTGTGCAGAGAAGGAACCGGAGCAGACGGGTCGGCTCATTACTCCTGCGACCCTCCCAGTGCTCAACGCAGACCAACTGCAAGCTCTTCAACTGGCCAAACGCTACTGTCATGACATTTCCAGCAAGTTTGTAAGTATGTCTGCCTTCCTCCGATCCTCTCACCCATCTCCCCTTTCCCCCTCCCTCCCTCCCTCCCTCCCTCCCTCCAGCAACAACAGAAGCAGGCTCAACAACAAGTCAATCAGATGCAACAGTTACAAGATGCAGCTAACAGGCAGAGAGCTCTCCTCCTCATGAGCAGAATCTATGTCGGTAGCATTAACTTTGAACTAGGAGAAGAAGCAGTAAGTTGTGTTGTGTTCCCTTGCCTTGTCTTTCTAAGCACCTCATGGAGTGATTAGTCATGGCTACACTGAGTTTGAGCAATTATTCTCTCTTGCAGGTCCGCACGGCATTTCAGCCATTTGGTACCATTAAGGCCCTGAATATGTCGTGGGACAGTGCCACTATGAAACACAAGGGCTATTCCTTCATTGAGTATGAGACTGCTGAGGCTGCCCAGCTGGCATTGGAGCAAATGAATGGAGTCGTGATGGGAGGCAGGAATATTAAGGTGAGCGTTCACACACACACACACACACACACACACACACACACACACACACACACACACACACACACACACACACACACACACACCTACTTATCTGCTTCCTCTCTCTCCCCTCCCTCCCTCCTTAGGTAGGACGACCTAACAATGTCCCACAGGCTGCTCCCATTATTGCCGCCATCCAAGAAGAGGCCAGTAAGATACCGCGCATCTATGTGGCCTCCATCCATCTGGACCTCAGCTCAGAGGACGTCAAGAGGTAGGCCATGTTGGAAGCATTCATGGGTTTCATCTTTCCCTCCCTCTCCCCCTCCTTCCCTCACACACACACACACACACACACACACACACACAGTGTATTTGAGGCATTCGGTAAGATCAAAAAAGTGGACTTGGCTCCCAGTAATGTGGCCAGTAAACACAGGGGGTGGGGCTTCATCAACTACGAGTCCCACAAGAGTGCCCAGGATGCAATTGCATCCATGAATCTCTTTGATCTCGGGGGACAGTTTTTACGAGTTAGAGGGGTAAGATAGTGCATCTCACTCCCTCTCTCTTGCTCTCTCTTTCCCTCTCTCCTTCATGTATAATTGACTTCTTTGTTCTCCTGCTGTAGGCCCTCACCCCACCCATGCAGCTGTACCCACCCAACGCTGCTCCAGTCCTACCTACCATCCTTACAGCTGCCCTTGGCTCCACTGATGAACAGAATGCAGCAGCCCAGGCAGCTGCATCCAGTAAGCACAACACATTTCACCAACATACTTTGCGTGAATATGTCTCTCTCCCTCTTTGTCCTTCCCCTCCCTCTCTCCCCTCTCCCTCCCTCCCTCTCTCTTCCCCTTCCTCCCTCCCTCTTCCCCTCCCTCCCCCCTCTCTCCCCAGGCCTGCCTATTCTCAACACCATTCCTAATATACCTGAACCTACACCCAAACTTGAACCACTACCTGCTGTTACAGGTACAACCACAAGGATACAATAGTGTACAGTTCCAATTAACACCAGATACTACTCCTTTCTTCAGCCTCTGGTGTAGATACTACTAACATTAATGCCATTCAGGCAAAGCTGCTACAGGCTAACGAGGAGAAGAGTGTTACACAAGAGGTGACGACACTGCAACAGGAGGAAAATGTGTCAATATCTGGGAGCAATGCTCGACTCATGATCATGAAGAAATTGTCTCGAAAGAGTGAGGTAATGAGATATTAACATGAGGTAATGAGGTACTAGATATACGTATACCCAGATGCCTCGCTCAGAAAATATAGGCAGACCGCTGAGCTTGTTCCCGCTGCAGGGTCACTCGCCTAGCACGCTGTCCAGGCCACTCCATGATTTTGTCGGTACAGTTGACCCGCGGTGGCAGTATTGAACCATTGCACATGTGCACACCATAAATGAATTCATTATGGGTGTGCATGCACAGAAGCGTGACAGACATATATATATATATATATATGCATCGCGAGAGCCTAGTCTGCAATCATGAGCCTCGTGCTAAGGCAGTCGGCAATTAACATGAGGTAACGAGATATAACATGAGGTAATGAGATGCTAATACGAGATAATGAGATATTAGTATGAGGTAATGAGATACTAAATATGAAGCAATGAGATACTAATGAGGTAATGAGATGTTAGTATGAGGTAATGAGATAGTAATGAGGTAATGAGATATTAGTATGAGGTAATGAGATATTAACATGAGGTAGTAAGCGATATTTGTATAGGTTGTGTCCTCCAATTAGGACATCACAGAACTCCACACTTCACTAATCAGGACACTTTCCTTTCAAATAGTTATCAGTACACTGCATTATGTAATGACTCATTCCTCTCCCTGGTGTGCAGTCAAAGGTGATTGTGTTACGTAACATGGTAGACGCTGAAGACCTGGATGAGGAGCTGGAGGAAGAGGTGACCGGAGAGTGCAGTAAATATGGAGCAGTGGAGAGGGTCATTATCTATCAGGAGAAACAGGGAGTCGAGGAAGATGCAGAGACCATTGTGAAGATATTTGTCATGTTTTCTAAGACTAGTGGTAAGTGGTATGACAGGAGATAGGAGGGGGGTGGAGCTGTATCTTCACTGATTTACAGAGGCTGAAGCTGCCATTTCGTCTCTTGATGGGCGCTGGTTTGGAGGGAAGATGATCAAGGCGGAGGTTTACGACCAGGCAAAGTTTGAAGCCAATGAACTGTCTCAGTGATGGACAATGACAACCACACCACACCACACCTCACACATGTCTATAAATACATGCATAACTGCTAAATTATTGAAAATTGCAACTGTTTTGAGCCCTATGTATCTGTTTCAATGACACACACACACACACACATATATATATTATAGCCAAGGACTTCTGGATGCAGTAGCTCTTTCAGGAAAATCGCAGAGTCCATGTTTACATAGCAGTGTGACTGTTTTTATAAAAACAAAAGTTCAATAATTATTGTTGTTCCACGTATTAGGCAGATGGCATTACATGAGGTGCAGTTGTGGATGTATTACTTGTATTTCAGTTTCCATCAATGATGCTGCCATTCTCCATACGGACGTAAGTCTTCACAGATAAACTGTCTTCCTTCAACACAATCATTCTGGAGCCTCGAGGCCACCTGGGTACATAACTTCAGCTCTTAACCCAATGATAAGAATATTATGCACACATCATGACTCTGTAAGCTCATATGGAGTTAAGATATTTTTCTTAGGGCATTTTTGTGAAGGTAAAGGGTTAAAGAATGGCCCATACAGAGGGGTCAAAGTCCTACCTGCCATATCCACCATATCCTGTATGTCTACCATAGCAGATGGTAGGGCCTGCAGAGCTGGGACAACACCAGTCATTACCATGGTCGTGACCAACAAACACCCACTGAACATTGCCATGAGTTCTCAACACTGACAAAAGATCTGCAGCAATATTTATCAATTAGAGTGACCTGCAGATCTTTAGTATTGTACCATTGGCCTGAATCTGGGGCGTGACATCATCATCATTCATTCCAAAACACAAGGTCTTCACATACACTCCCTCATATCCAGTACTGGATATTAACACACATAGTGATGTCATACAGTAATATAGTACGTACTGTACTCAAACCTGGGAATGTGAAAGAATGCAAGTGCGGGAATGTGCCCATAGGTTTCCACTAGAGTGGTAGCAGTGTCAATGAACCACTGAACTTGGTCAGGGTACACTAATTCCGGATAAGTGCCTCCTCCACTGTCCAGAAAGTAGAGAACCCAGGATGGTTTCTAGAGAATCCAGGATGGTTTCTGAATGATTTTAAGGTTTAAGTCTAACTGTTCTACTCACAGTTGCTAGCTTATTGTCATAGAGTAGCAGATGGTAGTTTGTAAGGCCATGTATGTTGCTCTGTGAAGGGAGGAAACATTCATCACTACTTGTTGGGTAAAGTGATGCACACGTACTGGTCCAAACTGTGACAAGGAGAGGTTGAAGCTAGTGTCAAATTGTAGCAAATCACGTCGTGTCCCATTCCTAGCACTTCTGTCATCTACATTGTACCAGTTGTAAAGGTGGCAAGAGGAACAGTGATGGTTGAACTGATACTCACCATGGTTGCCAAATACAGTGGTCCACAGGGTGTTTGTGTCCAGGCAAGGCTGAACAAGTCTCCCCCAATAGCTTGTAGCATTACTGCCGATGTTTTCTCCTGTAACCTGATCTAATGGATGTTTTTTTAACATAAAGTCTACATTTCTCAAGCACCTTTCATGAGATTGAGATAACTAAAGATGGCCCGACAACAGATAACGTGCACATGCTCAGTAGGTGAAACCTGCATGCATGAATTAACCTCCAGAATAGACCACAAGGTTGGGTCTCTCCCATTTTAACACACGTTCCATCACTCGAGTAGAATTCTGTAGAGACATTGCATACTGAGTAAAGACCGGCTTTTATAGCTGGTGGTAAATATGGATGTGAAGAGTAAAGGTGCCTTACCACGTCTTGTTGTGGTCCCCACAGCGTGTTCTCTGCCTCCCCAAAGTGAACTACAGAAAGGTGGGCTATTTACCGTCAGCTCCACTGGCTCTCTGCTTACGCCGGCGTAACTTACGGTCAGCAAACAACGCTATCTTGAAGTGCCCATCCTGGTCAAATACAAGCTTTGGGGCCTCCACCGACCTCCCGAGAACAACCAGCACGAACCACGCTTTGACCAGTACCCAAAAACCGGCTCCCCTGGGAGCAAAAGTCGACGGCCGCGCCACGCCCATCTTGATTATTGCACGAGCGAAGTGTACTCTAATTAGCGCCCAGCTTTGGTGAGCTTCCAAAATGGATACGCAAGTTGGCACCTCCAGGAAGCGCACGAAGGAGGCGACCGGCTCGAATCTCTCAGGTGAACAGCTAAGAGACTTCTCTTGTTATTTTGTAGGAAGAGAGTGTGACCTCTATCCGCTGGTTATATTTATGTGTCAACTATACTACCACTTGAACACTTTTAGAAGTGCCGAGTGCGAAGAAGAAGAAGCTAGCTCCTAAAGGAAAGGAGGCTGTTCAACTCTCTCAGGACCCTTCTGCCCTTCCTCTCCCGACCCCCTCCCCCTCCTTCAATACCTCAGTCAATGCCACACAGGAAGCTGCAGAATCTGGCAGTTCCCAGACAGTAGAGGTGGCCCCTGCTACTCCAGCTCCTAAGAAGCCTGCCAAGGTGGCAAAGAACAGATACCTGAAACCTCAGCGTCTCTCCCCTGGATGTAAGTCACTCTAGCACAGTAAACATTCACCTCTTGTAATACCTCGTCCACTTCTTTGTAGCTTGGATGACTCACATAGCGTCTCTGGTGGTGCATCGCTGTGTGTACCAGGCGGAGTCACGTGGGTTAGACCCTCGCAGTCACCTCAGTGATATCAACTGGGGCATGATGCTGGATGGTCTGCTGGGGCCCGAAGACCTGCACATGATATGGTACTTCATAGGGAGAGAGGTATGTTTGCCATTGGTGGTACCTACTACTTGGACACACTCTCTCCCTCCCCCCCTCCCTCTCTCCCTCCCTCCTTCCCTCCCCCTTCCTCTCTCACACACACACACACACACACACACACACACACACACACACACACACACACACACACACACACACACACACACACACACACACACACACACACACACACACAGTACCCCAACAGCACTCTAACATCCGTTCTGGACTCCACTCAGCCCTACTCAGACCTAACACTAGACAAGCTGCTTCGTGAAGAAATCAGACTCAAGGTAAATCCCTGCTATATTATTGCCATTCCAATACACATGATATAAAAGTCTAGCAAGCGAGTTGTCTAGCTTAACGTCAATGAGATGACAAAACTGGTGATGAAATAATCTAGATTGAGTTTAGCTAGTAGAGGAGTAGGCCAAATGTTGATTTATTGCTTCCTCTTTACTGCAAAAGTCTGTTACACATTTCAAATTTCCTCTTGCTCCAACATGAAGTACAAGGATACGATTCCCAAGCCCCCGCCCACTCCATATATGCTGTTTAGTAAGTCAAAACAGCCGAAGCTGAAGCAGAAGTATCCAAACCTTCCTATGACTGAAGTGGCCATGAAACTAGGTGAGAGAGAAATCAACTATAGCCTGAGGATAGTTTAGTTCATTTCGTTTGCTATCGCAGGTAAGAAGTGGAGTTCCATGTCAGAGGAGAAGAAGGAGAGATACAAGCAGCAACATGCCATGCTCAGGACCGCATACTTAGCTCAACTGCAGAGTTTCTACGAGGAACACCCAGATGCCAAGCCGCCACCAAAACAGCCAAATCCCTCAAAGTATGTCTGAATCACTGTGCAGTGTAGACAGTTAGTAGATAGAATTAAGGAGAAGGGAGTGTAGTACACCAAGGTGGTTGTAATAGTGTGTGTTTCAATGATATCATATGCAACGTAACTCTGAGACTAATTCTTAGGTCAAAGCGTCCTGTCAAAAGTACCGGACAAGTAGAAACAGAGACTGAAGAGGATAAGAGAATAAAGGAGGTATGGATGGAAGAAAAGACCACTACCTCTTTAGTCACTATTTTTATCTGTAGCTAAAGGCTCAGCTTCCGAAACAGCCAATATCTGCTTATCTACACTTCTGTAAGAAGAAGAGGGAAAAGTTGCAACGGAAACATCCCGAGCTCTCACCCAATGCCGTCACTGTTAAACTGGGGAAGAGGTGGCAGACCATGGACAAGGAGGCAAGGGTAAGACCCACACCAAAAATGGGGATAATCCTTTAATTTATACTAATTTCCAACTGTGGTAGATGAAGTATGTTAAGCTTCACGAAGCTGGAGTCTTACAGTACAAGGAAGACATGGCCAAGTTCCACGAACTACATCCAGATGCCCAGGATCTCCTTGCTAAAGCCAAGTATGTGGTTCACATTACCTGATAGTGTGTGTATTAACCAAATTTTGGTGATTTTGTTTTATAGAAAGGTGAAGCGAAAGCAGAAGTTGGTATCGAAGCAACTCAGTCCTGCTACAGTTGGAGAAGGAGCAGAGGAACTCGTCCAGTCTTCGTCCCTGGAATCATCAGCACCTTTGAACTCAGCACCCTCACTACCCACCACTACTGCTGCTGCTGATGAGAAGGGTGAGGGAGAAGGTGAGGAAGAACAAGAAGAAGACGAAGAAGAGGCAGTAGATCATGTGAATAGCCAACAGAATGGACCTGAGGAATCAGATAATTCTGATTCTGAAACTGATAGCTCTGGATCCAGTGAGGACTAACTTGTACTATTGTATCCCCACTCCTATCACCTATCTCATGGCAGTTGTCTATCCTATCATACATAATGTCAATGTCTCACAGTCAATCTCAGGCGTATAGTGTATTTACTATGTCAATTTATCATCTCATCAACTTACTACTTTTAATTTAATGTAGTAAGTTTTTCGTGATTTTTGCTTTTTTTTGCTGTAACTTTTCGACATTTTCACAGTGCTACATTGTAATAAATATAACAAAAAGAAGTTAAAAAAATTTAACACTTAGATGGAGAATTCTGATGCTCCATAGATGAATTCGGATGCTAGACCAATGCTCTCCCGTATGCTAACCGACGCTTGTCCCCACATGTCAGGGACAAACAGAATATCTCCAGGATATTGGACGCATTCCAGAGCACCTGCGAAACTCTCTCTCTCACTGGCTAGCCACCAGTCCCATGCACTCAGTTTATTATAGCTGGCTACAGGAGGGGGGTAGAGGTACCATCTTGCCTGGCCATACACGAGGAGATTCCAAGACGAACGATGGAAGTGGGGTGGCATTCCAGAGAATGCTGGCCCCACATAGAAGTAGATGTCGGTCATACTGATGTGGGTTTGATTGGGGTTCAAGATGGAGGGGAGTTTGAATTTTTCAATAAGAGGAAAATTTGAGGGAATTGTTTCAAAAATGAATGAAGGAGCTGAAACGTCCTTATAGCTGCCGGTATCCTTGTTCTGATGAAAGAATTCCTTCATCTTGCCTAGGTAGGTTTTTAGAGTAGTTGACTGTGCCATATAACCAAATGTTTGTGCAAAGGGTATCTGGATCTCTTTAAAGGTAAGAGCACCATATTCTTGTTCTAGTTTGTTTCTTAACAGAGAGGTTGAGAATGCCTTCATTTCTGTCCTACTGCCTGCCCCTCTGATGAGTACAGGCCGTTGAAGGGCTAAGTAGTCAAACAGGAACTGCTCTACATCTTCTGTGGGTGGTATGACGTCAAAGTCACATCGCTCTTTTGTTAAAGTGGTTGGAAGTGTAACGCCACTTGCTAGCCATCCACCCTGGGAGATTGGTTTTGTTGGAGGGACATACTGGAGTTTAGCAGGGCAATCCTTTGGGACAGTGATCTTCAGAGCCTTTGCCATGTCATTGGCCGACCACCGCTGCAGGCAAGCCACATTCATTGCAGTCCTGTTGAAATAATCTACTTCACCAGGCTTCAGACCGGCTTGAAGCATAGGCAGCACAATATCGAAGGTCCCTCTAATGGCGGCAATATGTAGAGATGTGTGGGCTAAAACTGTACGTACTAGTAGATCTGCTTTAAGTGAGATAAGTTGGTCCAGGAGGTCTGGGCTACCTAGGGCTGCTGAGTGCAGTAGGGGAGTCCACCCAAACATATTCTCTGCATAGACTATAGCTCCATCCTGTATCAGGCCTGGAATGACATTTTGGACCAGCAAACACTGTATGAAAATCTTCCTAACAGCTTCCTGACTTACACTAGGTGAGAAGGAGATTGCCTCAGTCTCATTTAGTTGGCAGTTGTATGCTAATTCATCCCACACTGGTCTGCCAGCTATCAGCAGGTTTCTGACTATACCGATGATGTGGGAGTCGAACCCTGCTGTGAAGAGCCTCAGGGAATGTGCCGAGACCACTTCATATGCCTGCTCCTCGGTACCATAACCCTGAGCCACGTATTGCACTTCTGTATACTTCCTGAGGTACTGTATTCCATTGAAAAGGTCACCAAGGCCCAGCGAGAAGTAGGAGTACCCTACTAGCATGCCAGGCTTCACTGCAGAGCCCTGTAGACCAATGAGTATCTTGTACATGTACCCAGCCTTTATGAGGTGCTTCTCCTGGAGGTAAGAGTGAAGTAACAGTTCAAAAATCTGGGTTACGTTCTCTCCTGCTTCATAAAGGAACATCCACTCGTCCTCACGCTGAATGGAGATACTCGCCATTAGCTCGTCCCACCTGTTGACATGGAGGGACAGTTCCAGGAACTTTTCAAGGCACTGGATGGCTTGTTTGTTGTAACCCATACGAGAGAGGAAAGCACCTCCAGTTTTGAGGTAGTCCAGATTGGTGCGGTCCATGCTGAGAGCTTCGTCAATGAAGTTCAGGGCTTCTTCTGGTCTCTCCATCTGGATGAGCGCCACGGCGAGGTTCCAACGTGGCTGGGGGTTCTCTGGTTCTTGCAGTGCGCACGAGGCGAGTAAGTCCAAAGCACTTTCCCAGTTTCTTCGCGGTTCGTGTTCTAGAATGCGTCTTGCCGAGGCCATAAGCTGTTTGCATTCCACACCTGTATGCTGCCACTCCCTGTCTTCCTCCTCCGTTCTGAGTCGCGGTGGTATGGCGCTCTCGGCTGCGCGTCTCTGTGCTTTCTCGCTATCTTTGTGGCTTGGTCCAGAAAAGTCTTTTGGTAATAGGAAGTATATAACCAGTGCTAGTAGCGTCAAACCGACCACCAGTAACACTACTACCTTCATCCATTTGAATTCTGCTGTAGGCGTGTCTGTTCCGACTGTCTTGGTCCTCTGTCTAGCGCTGGGTTCTGAGGTTCTCTTTCCCGAGCCCTTGCCTCTTTGTTTTCTCTTCATAGCCTCTGTGGTGTAGTCTCAGGTTATCACTTCGAGGCCATAGGGAGTATCAGTGGGCGTGGCTCAGAGCAGCTGCTCCACACTGTGCGCGCGCACATGGATGTAGGCAGGATGGCCTCTGTAGTTTTGACTTTGCTCTTGATGATACAGCCAGCTTCTCTCCTAGCTGAGAGTTTCTACGACCTGAAAGCCTTAAATTCTGCAGGATCAGAGGTCTCTCTCCAAGAATACAGAGGAAAGGTTAGTGAACAGTTTTGAAACAGCAGGTCTGATCTTCCTCTCTGCAGGTGTCCTTAGTGGTGAATGTAGCCAGCCAGTGTGGCTATACAGACCTCAACTACAGAGAGCTGGTAACACTGCAGGAAGACTTTGCTCATGAGGGATTTACTGTGCTTGCCTTCCCTTGCAACCAATTTGGTCAACAAGAGCCTGGTACAATAGCAGAGATCACTCAATTTGCACAAAGCTATGGAATCAACTTCCCATTGTTTTCAAAAGTCGACGTCATGGGCCAACAAAGAAGTGAAGTGTATTCCTTTCTTTTTGAAGCCACCCGTACCCAACCGCAATGGAACTTCTGTAAGTACATTGTCGACAGAGATGGATCTGTGCAGCAGTTCTTCTCTGAGAAAGGAGACTTTGCTGCCATTCGACATGCCATCAGATACTTACTGAACAAAGGACACAAAGAACTATAACAAACCATTATCTATCAGTTAATTATCATAAATAAATTATAATGTTGGTATATAAATTAATAACTATACAAGATATTCTGCCACTGTTCTAGTCCACTGGGCAGATGTTGGAACCAATTCTCAGGAACCAAACTCCTCCGTGTCTGCATCAATGGCCTTGAATTCGAATGCTCCCCGTCCATCAAATTGTAGCACATACTGTAATACACAACGCAGGATATGTGCCTTTAGGACCACATAGTGAGAGTGTATGTGCATCTCACCTCATGGTGAGTCCAGAGGGACTTCCTGTGAGACACTGTAAACAACGTGATGCCACGCTGTACCACACACACACACACACACACACACACACACACATACACACACACACACACACACACACACACACACACACACACACACACACACACACACACACACACACAATTTTCAGAGCACCACTCCATACAGTACAGTTCTCATGTCACTGTCGTACCTCTCTACAGTGGGAATAGATAAAGCCTTCCACATCTACACTGACTGCACTGGTACACTCATCCAGAATCGCAAACTGGGGCTCGTGATAAAACAGCCGTGCCATCTGAGGATAAGGTCAGTAAACATTGCATGGGAGGTATGAAAGGGAGGGGGGGGGGGGGGGGGAGAGGGACGTACAGCCATTCTCTGTTTCTCTCCCCCACTGAGTACGTCCATCCAGTCCTGCACGGAGTCCCAGCCACCTTCCCTCTCCAGCAGATACGACAGCTGTACCTAAACACACCATTTGAAGACAGCGCCATATATCAAGTGTCCTCCAGAGTGCACTCATCAGAGGAACTGTGGCCAACCTTCGAGAGGAAATCAGCCAAGGCATGGTCACTGATTCCCTTTCTCGTCTGGTCCTCTTTGGAGTCGGGGTAGGTGACTTGGTCACGCAGAGTGCCCAGCGTCATGTAGGGCCGCTGAGGCACATAGAACAGCTTACTGCGGTGTGGCTTGAATAGCCTCCCTCCGAACAGTGGCCACAACTACAGACAGTCGATTAAGAAGCAATAGTGAGGGAACTCCCTTCGTTAGATGATTAATTACCTCGCCTAGGACTCTGAAGAGAGAGCTTTTCCCACAGCCATTGGGACCACACACGAGAACATTCATACCACTCTTCACCTCAAAGTCCATTGACCTAATTATGACGTCGCCATTTGGAGTAACGAGGGGGACACCCTCAAATCTAATCACGCGATCAATCTCGATAACCTCCCCACTGCCTGGC
>OZ019953.1:875135-892635 GCA_963970385.1 Theonella swinhoei
CATGTAGTAAGCTCTGTCTGATGTTCGTGTGCAGGTACGTGTTTGATCCAAACAAGCTAAGTGAGAATCATGAAAAGAACAAAGAGAATGGTAAGGGGTACCAGTTTTACCATGTGAAGTATTTGATGGGTGTGGTCTTTTGTGTTTAGCTCATCAAGCTATGCTGATTGAAATAACTCCTGTCGTTATTGACAATACCAACACTTCTGCCTGGGAGATGAAACCATATGTGGAACTGGTACGACCTCATTCCCTTCACCTCTCTCTCTCTCTCCACTTATCCTCTCTGGCTATTATAAGCTCTCTCTCTCCCTCTCTCTCTCTCTCTCTCCCTCTCCCTCTCCCTCCCCCTCCCCCTCCACCTCCCCCTCCCCCTCCCCCTCCCTCTCCCTCTCCCTCTCCCTCTCTCTGTCACACACACACACACACACACACACACACACACACACACACACACACACACACACACACACACACACACACACACACACACACACACACACACACACACACACACACACACACACACACACACACACACACACACACACACACACACCCCAGGCTCACTCCCTGGGCTATGAGGTGGAGATACTAGAACCTGATACTCCATGGAAGTTTGACTGTGTCGAACTGGCCAGAAGAAACAGTCACGGTGTACCTCAGGAGAAGATTGAGAAAATGCTAGCAAGATATGACCATCATGTAACTGTAGAGTCTATCCTATCCAGCCAGCCTCCTCCTGCCAGAGCCCCACCTGGCTCTGCTAGGGGGAATGGCGGTGGGCGGGGGAGTCGCCTGACTCCCGCTCACCCCCACTACGCCAGAAAACACCCCCTCCCCTCTTCACAGTCACACAAACCACCTTCTCAGTTCTCCCCATCTTCCTGGCCAGTTTCATCCACTTCAACCCCTTCTGTCCCTAGTTCAGCAGCCACTGGTCCCAACCAATCTCCTCCTGATCATTCTTCTCTTACTTCAACTCTCCCTGTGAATGGCAAACTGCTTACTAATACTCTGAAGAGTAGTACTCCAAGTGTGTCGCAGTCCTCTGTGCAGTTTAACGCCCCCTCCTCTGTGCAGTTTAACCCTCCCTCCTCTGTGCAGATTAACCCCCCCTCCTCTGTGCAGTTTAACCCTCCCTCCTCTGTGCAGTTTAACTCCCCCTCCTCTGTGGACACCAATACCCTGATCCCCCCATTCCGAACCTTGACAAAAGACGAAGAAGAACAAGCAGCTGCAAAGATATCCTGTATTTGGGGGGATGGAAGATTGTCTGACGACACAGAGTCAGTTCTGAGACAAGATGAAAAAACCAGCAATGCACTCTTAGGTTGGACAGAAGCCCGACCCACTGACAGTAACTCCATTGGTTTGGGACACAGAGCAGAGAATTCTGAAGTGGAGTTCGCCCACCCAGCACCGTGCAAGTTTGGCCCCATTGGTAAACCGTCAAAGTCATCTTTAGTCCCCAATGTGAACAACAGTGGTACCACTTTGGTAACGAATGGACAGGCCAATAATGGTAATTCAACGACTAGTGTTGTAAGAGCTAAGACTGGATGTTCACCGCAAGGTAAAAGTGATTTTACCCAAGAAACAAGCAGAAAACCAATTAAAAGGTCTATCCTTGATAGAAATGAACCTACGTCCCCCCCACCTCCTTCCCTGCCCGTCAAGGAGAGGTCACCGAGTGTGGAGCTATGGGTATCAGAGGAGGTGGACACTTGGCCGTATATTGAAGCAACATCTGACCCAATCTGTCTGGGAGGGAGACCAGGAAGTGATGGAGAGTCCTCCGCTAGCCCTTGTGTCCCCACCCCTGAAACCTCCCAGAAAGAAGCGGCAGTTAAAGGGGTAATGAGTGTCAACCCCTCCAATTATCAACCGTCACAGACATTAAGTGAATCTTCGTTTGAAGATCCAGCCATTGTGAATATGGTGAAACAAGGTGTGCCTCTGACTAGCCATGTCACAACACCAGACCAGGGAGAAAACCACACTCCTACCACCTTTGAAGGTTGGAAAGATGATTTTGAAACTGAAAGTCAAGAGCTGCCGCCGTTTACTCTAGCGAGCTCTGAAAGCTCTCCCGATGCAAAGCAGACTTCAGCTCCTGCTCCACACACACAATCACTGATGAGCACCTATTCCAATCGACAATCATCTATAACCAGTGCACATTCTAACGTTAGTACTGTGAGCAAGACTCCACAGTCCAGTACTCCTACAGTCATTCCACAGGAAAATGAAGCTCTGATTATGGATGATTTGGGAGGGGGGGAGGGAGTGAAGCACTTTTTTCCATCGGCTTTTGAGAATGACAAAGATCCACTTCTGCCTGTCTTACACACGGAAGGTGGAGAAATCCCTAATGATGTCATAGTTACATCATCCACGAGTCACAATCCTGCAGAACAGGAATATGTTAACAAAGAAACCGATGCCTTGTTCCTCCCCATCAATTCTCTTCCGACAACTGAAAAATCAAGTGCTAGACGTAACCTGCATTCTCAGCTGGAGGGATGTGGGAAGATAGGCAGTGATTTTATGATGCTGGAACCCTTGACTAGTGTCCAAGAGAGCAGTGTGGACCACGGAGGGTACCAGCCAGCCTTCCTTGCCCTGGCCGGTAATGGTATGTCCTCCCAGACACAGAATGGGGAGACACTTGAAGCTGTGTCTACAGCAAAGGAGGCGGTCGACCTCCAGAGCGACCTGGCCTTCCTCAAAGAGTGTTTCCCCGACCTAAGAGAACAGTTTCTACAGCTTCTCCTGGAGCAGAATCAGGGGAACGTGGAAGAGACAGTTTCCACTGCACTAGTCTCAACTGTCACCTCCCCTGTCCAGCCAATGTTGCCACAAGGCACTGATGGTGTCTTCCAATACTCCCCACTTAAAGTGTATCACAATGGTATCGATTGGGATTGGCCCGCAAATTCTGCCGATGCTTCTTCTGTCACTAGTGAGAGTGAGGTCGAGGGAGCAGGTAATGCTGAGTTTGTGTTCGAAGATGACGAGTGCGTGAATGATGAAGAGATTGCACGTATCATGCAAGAGCAGCTGGATTTGGCTGGTTCTGAGGGTTCCAGCCTGCAGGCTGTGGGGAGGGAGGAGGGAGAGCCTACCCTCCTCGGTGAGCAGCAAGACGACGATAATTTGGTCCTGAGGCTCTCTCGTTCTTTAGCTTCACAACTACAGCAGATGTTTGGGCCGGTGGACAAGCACCTCCCACTGGCAGGTAACTGAGTTGTGAGAGGCATACCCACTTCTACCCTCCCTTCTCTCTCTCTCCTTGCCAGGCCCCCTGAGGGATGAAGATTTACAGGTCCTTCTCTCTGAGAGGGCAGCTCATCAGATATGGCAGAAGTGGATTGACACTCTAGAGGTATACATTAGGGCTTTCAATAGGAGAGGTTCAACTGTACTGTCTTTGTCTCCAGGCTAAGAAGGTCGAAATTCAACTACATCAGGATGCTATCATATCCAGAGGTGAATTTACATGTACATGTGTGTGATATGGTCATGTGATATCTGTTGATATCTGTTGCATATCATGTGATACTGGTATACATGTCATGTGATATCTGTTGCATATCATGTGATACTGGTATACATGTCATGTGATGCCTGTATGTGATAAGATGTGTTGCTGGTCTACAGTTCAAAGTGCTCCAGTAATCATGTCGACTGCTGGTTCCAAACCAGCTGCCCCAAGAGGAATGGAACCAAGCCAGCCTTCTAACTTCACACACATAATGAACGAACAGTCGGCCAAAGAGACATCCAGTAGAGAAGTGGTAAGTGACCCCAAATGTGACCTCGGTGGTGACTAACCCAGTCTCTCTTGTTATGCTCTCTACAGTACGAAGTGGTGAAGGCAGTGTGCGATAAGACGATGGCTCGGAAGATGAAACTGCGACGGCTCTATGGCCAGTTCAGGTCCCTGGACAGAGATACGATCAACTACATCCTCTTTAAGAACAAGTGAGAGCTCCAGGGTTTCAAGGGGAAACATAAGTGCTACTTAACTCTTCACCAAGCATTTCTCTTCAGTTTCAATTTCAGTTTAGCAGCTCAGGAGCTAGCAGCGGCTCATGAGGAGCAAGATGGGAATGCTTCCAGTCAGACAACGAAATCGAATCCGTCCAGTTTTGCACGTGCTACTGGGAAACAGGGTAGTGGAGGTGGCAAAAGGGGGAAAGCAGCTGCTGCTTCCAGACAGCCAAGGAGGAAGAGATCAACGGCAAACAAACCACGCCCTACCCAACTCCGTAGAAAGGAAGAAGGTACACATGTGAACACCATATTGTGCATTGCCAATCATGTTGGGGTTCTCCCAATACCCATTCACAGCATAGTACAATGGCTTCCTTCTCTTATTCGATCGCAGTCAAACGACTATAAGTTCAATAGGCTTTATTTAGCAGTGCCTGCCATGTATATTGGGCTGACCTTAATGAGTTTCTTTAATGGTATTCATAGTCTCCTCGATCTTTGATTTTGCCCCAGCTGGTGAGTCAAACAGGACATTTCAGGAGCTGGAGGATTGTCCTTCGTATGACGACCTCCGGGCAGAGGCAGCACTGCATGCCAAGCTGAGGAGTGAGGCTTTCCAGAAGGCAGCCAGAGCCCGCAGCCTCAAACAGGGAGAAGTAGCTTCCTTCTATGCCCAACAAGTAAGAAAACCTGTACAGATCCGTTATCACTGTGCTAGCCTCTTAAGAGTGTCTCCTGAAAAGCAGATGGTCGTGGGTTTGAGTCCCACCCAAAGCAGCTAATTTTTCTTTGAAAAATAACTGCTCCGGGCAAGTTGTGTTGTGTTGCTTTGTCTTTCTGTTGTGTTGTGTTGCCTTGCCTTGTCTTTCTAAGCATCTCATGGATGATTAAAGTCATGTATACATTGTGATATATATCTGCCCACCCCACTCCATTCCAGGGCCACTCACACACTGAGAGAATGAAGGAAGCCAACATGAGGGCAGCCGGTCTCATCCTAGAGCAACAGTGAGTCAGACACTAGCCTTACTCCACCCTAGACCTTACATGTGTATATAGGGTACAGACACCCTAATTGTGTAGAGAGAGCTTTTGCCATGTTTGTGGGTCTGAGGAAAGTGTCTCCATGTGTGTCTCCCTCCCAGGAATGACCTGTCCTCGCACTACCTGGACCTCCATGGGTTGTACGTGGAGGAAGCCTTGGCAGCCCTGCATGAGAGACTGCAGTCCACGACTGGTACGGAGAACATGACACTGTAGTGTAGTGTAGTTGATTAGATTAGATTGTTATCATTGTGGTAGCCTCATTGTCTCAGATGTATTATCATAGTTAAATACTTCTGACCGTCACATATGCACACACACACACACACACACACACACAGACAAGGTTCTCTATGTCATTACTGGCAAGGGTATCCACAGCAAGGGAGAGGCTAAGATCAAACCAGCTGTCATCCAGTACCTCAGAAATAAGGAATATGTGTAAGCCTTTAAAACCGAAATTCTTGTCAATACAGCACCGAAATGAGGACACCTCACTAAACTGGATCTCTTTCTCTCCAGGTTCGAGGAGCAGCCCGGCAGGTTCCTAGTGAAGCTTGCCTAGCACACCTTATTCAGGCCCTCCCATTGGTACATAAATCATTTTTAGCTTTTTATAAATAATACCTAGTTTCCAAAATATTTTTTCTTAGAAGAGAACTTTTTATAAGAACCATTTCCCCAACTTTCTATTGTGTACAGTAAAAGTTTTTAAACGACATTTATTCGTTAATACACACTGAACATGATTGCAATGAATTAAGAAAACTGGTACTGCTCTATATTACCAGTTATACATTATTATGAAAGACGGATGACAGGTTGGCCATGGAGCCACACTTGGCCTGAGAGCAGAGATCGTTGGGTAAGTTGGGCTGTTGTAGGATGGCCTCTACGGCAGAGTAGTTCTCAGCTACTAGGAGTAGACAACCTGAAATGGTAGGGAGTGAGGTCACACGACAGGCGGGGAGTGGTCACATGACAGGCAGCAGGTAGTCATGTGACAGATAATAGGTGGTCATGTGACTTGTAGCAGATCGTACTATGCTCACCTACAATCATGATGACCAGAGCCACTACTTCTCTGACAACAACAGACCAACTGTACTGTGACCACACACTGATACCCTGTACTTGTCTGTGATGAATGTACCTCATCCGACGTAGTTGCAGAAAGAAGGCCGGTGGGAAGATGTAGAGAACAAGTGTACCTCCGATCGACCCCACAAAGTTCCACACAAGCCCCACCTACAAGAGAAATAGAGAATTTTGCTTAAAAAAACAATTAGTTCTTCTCGGGTAATTTCCATCTTACATTGGGAATGTAGCTAGCTGCAAGGAAGGTGGTTGCAAAGAGCAACCAAGTCTCGCTGATCCAAATCGACATGGGAATCTGAAACATGACAGACAGCAGTAAGTACACTCAGTAAGGAGAGAGAGAGAGAGGGGGAGTCAGTCACCTTGACTTCTGCATCAGGTGTGGTGCTGGGGGTCTTGGAAAGAAGGGATGACTTCTCCCCTCTGTCTATGTCCTCACTATCACTGTACTCCCTGTCCTGGACACTCCTCACCTCATTGTCCCTGGAGCTCGACCGTTTCCTCTGCAGTCTGGCTACAGTGAGGTGGTAAACATACAGCAGTAGTCTGTTAATGGCGGCTCGTGTTGGGTGCAGGAGGACAGGATAGGAAAAAAGAAGAGTGAAGAAGAGGGCAATCCGAGCAGTTGTTATGAGAATGTCATCACGTGGGTAATTAAGCATTACATCTTCTTTGAGAGCATCGTAGAACTGGAGGTAAGTATGGATATACGATGTAGTTGACAA
Organism: Theonella swinhoei; assembly: GCA_963970385.1. Classification (NCBI taxonomy): domain Eukaryota; kingdom Metazoa; phylum Porifera; class Demospongiae; order Tetractinellida; family Theonellidae; genus Theonella; species Theonella swinhoei. Next base: position 882,002 of record OZ019953.1, read on the forward strand.
GCTGAAAGGGGGTTAATTAATTAACCCCATGTGTCCTGATTTCAGGTTAATGTCAGGTTAATGTCAGGGGTTAATGTGCATTGGAGTTGGGGGTGTGTGAGGTATAAATTAGGCTCTAACTTACCGTAAAAAGTCCACTGAATATGACCAAGTTGTAGAGGGCATAAGCTAAGACCATCGATCCAATCATGATGATGTTCATACGTTTCTTTGTCGGATTATAAAGTTCCTTTTGCAGTGGGAGCAAGTTGAAGTGGCACACAAACGATAAGCTACAGTAAGTGATTGTAACCAGGACCCCCTGGAACCCCTGGGGGACCAAGTCTGCATTCTGGTGGTCCTCATCCCTCTTCTGATAAATGATCATCTTGATAAACATGGTAACTCCAACATACCCTATACACAGTATGCTGTGGAGAGAGAATGTACGGGAAGAATGTTCTGTGGTTCCTTAGCAATGGTCAAGCTGTAGACATCAAAGGGAGGAACTCTTCTTTGTTGGAAACAATGGAATAGGATATCCATGAGAACTTGTATAGTGGGTACAGACAACTATAATGGAGGCTTTGATCTTACCATACATGTAGTAGTGACCTCTCACATGCAGTACTCACTAGACTACTACTGTGGACCCTGAAGTCTGGACCCTTAAAACCTGGACCCCTATAATCTGGACCCCTGAAGTCTGGACTCCTATAACCCAGACCCCTGAAGTCTGGACCCCTATAATCCGGACCCCTGTAGTCTGGACCCCTATAATCCAGACCCCTGACGTCTGGACCCCTATGATCCGGACCCCTGAAGTCTGGACCCCTATAGTGCCAACAGGACACCTCAATAGCTTTCCCATCCCATAACACACTGTGTCCCAATGAATGCCAATCCATATACTAACATAGTGGACATCAGTGACCTCATACCTGAATGTGCTGGTCACTTGCATTGGAGTGAGGTTACGTAGGAGAGTGATTGGGAAGATGGGGATGAACGCAATAGACATGAGAACTGCACAGTTGACCAGGGGGGAGCAGGTGGGGACATGGCCAGCTTGAGACAGAGCAAACTGGACTATGAGATCGAGCTATAAGGTGTGTGTGTGTGTGTGTGTGTGTGTGTGTGTGTGTGTGCATGAGCACAGTAGCTCAAGATAACACACACATCTCCAACTGACCTGGTCTCTAGTGTAGATCATGTACGCAATCAGAGACAGAAATAACAAAATGATCAGTGTTAACAAGACAATTATCTGCAGAGATAGTCAACAGTGATAAAACACACACATACTAATCCTCCATGATAGAGGGGGACCTTGCCGATGGGCCCAAACGAGGCAACAGCCAGATCCTCATATCCCCATACAGCCATTCCTGGAAACAGCTCCTCACAATACCGTTTCGCTGCTAAGAGCATGAGCCCCACAATGATCGAGACAATCATTATGAGGAAGAAGATGCCTGAGGCTGGAATTAAACCGCCCTGGGAGAGAGAGGAGTCTCTATAATGTAGTTCCAACACTGCCTATTCTGTGTCATACCTGTTCAAAGGCGTAGGGTAGAGAGAGCGTGCCTGCACCGATACAGGTGGTCAGGAGGGTAAAAATTGATGAAAATATGGTTCCTTTCACGAGGCTGCTCCAAGCTGTTGTCATCTTCCTCAGACGCCCCACGCCATTCGCCCGCCCGCCCAGGTCCTCGGCTGGGAACTTCATGTGTATCTTACTTCCAGGAGACGCGCACACAGGTTCAGAGGTTCCGTTGATAGAGCCTCGGATGTCAATACTTGGCCCTGGTTGTTCCATCGCTAGGTGCAAGTGGATTGGTGTGCCCCATCTGGAATAAGCTAGCCACAGTGTATGACGTAATCCACACCTTACGTAAGCACTCTTGACAGCGTTTCCTCTCGTCTCACGGAACAGGGAAGGCCTCGAAACGAGGCCAGTCAGATCGCCAATGGTAAAGTCACGTGAATTTTATTTGCAACGTGACGTCACGATACGGGTTTTGTCGTGCAATTGGGAGAAATGGATGTGTACAGAGAAACGGCACCAGGGCTCTCTACTGGACTACACAAATGGAACGGTAAGGAGTAAGCTATCTTACCAGGGTGTGGGATAACTACTTAGGGGGAAATAAGTCCAATTACTGGTTTCGTAGCGTGGCTACATGGTTGAATTCTGGATTGATGCCAAGTGTGTGCGTGGTTAGATGTTTACTTACCGCGATGGTGCACGTTCGTTATACAGTGGAACAGCGTAAGATTCGAAGGAGATGTAGTTCAATGTATTGACTAGCAGGATACAAAGTTTCATGAAGTAACTCCTATGCCAAAAAGGCTTCCGGACGGCAATAGCTTTACCCGTCATTGTAAATTCCCGCCGTGTATTACGTTTGTATTTGCCTTTATGGGTGGTCTAAAGTGAAAGAAACCTGTTATAAGACTGCCCTAGAACTGCAATAGTAACTAGCACACTGGCAAATGTACTTTCTGTCTTTCTAATGGCTGTAATGGCATTGCAATGCATGTAATAATATGGCATATTCTAATGTGCTCTAATCATGTACAATGTAGGTCATCTTCAGTTTCGCTCTCTGTATTACATGTGGCTGTGTATACAAACTCTGTGATGGAGAAGTGTGTATCTCCGGGACCACCATCAGTGGCATAGACAAGATTTAGAGGAAGGGGGTGTCAAGCGCTAGCGCTTGCCAAAAGTACATTGGATTCCGGAGATAAACAGGGTGATCCGAGTCCGCTGAATCTTCAGGTAAGATGTAAACTAGATGTACAGTACACTAGACTACACCTATAGCCTCAGGCATAAAGGGGGTGCTTGAGCACCCAAAGCCCCCCCCCCCCCCCCCGTCTACGCCACTGACCATGAGGGGTGCCTGTCATGTGTGTCTGAGCATGGTACCTCAAATTGTTTTGTTGGTCTTCCAGGCAGGGAAAGTGATGGTAACGGCTATGTAACTTGTACAGTAGTGTCATGCCAACTGCTCTTTTAATTACCACAGAACACCCGTGCAAAACTATGCGTGAAATCCAGATTGTCAGCTGAAACAACTGTAAATGCATCCTTCGAAATGTGCTTGGATAGATATGCCTGAATGACATGTGGTTGTAGACAGGGCCTATGGTTTCCCAATCGTAAGCGTCTGTTACAAGTTCTACAGTGTTTACATTGGGATAGCAATGTATGTACCCTAGATATAGTGGCTTTTGCAAAGTGGTGTAGGAATTGGAACAGGCTCATTAAACACCAATTCCTGTATACCTTGGAGTTGGTCAATAGTGCCCATGGTGGTTTGTGAAAAAGAAAGTCTGTTACAGTTATGCACGCAACAGTTACTCTTCATGCTTCACCTCCCTTTCTCCCACCTAGATGTGTATGCTGGATTGGCTAACACGCGTGCTACATCATCTCTACAAGAGTGACATACTGGAGAATCAGTTGACAAATTCATTGACAAAATGAAGTCCCGTGCATGCTGATCCTTCAAATCCTTGGGTGAGCTGGTGCGGCTGTGTTGACCAAGACACACAGCACAGACATCTGATGAAGAAGCTCCAGAGAATGCTAGCTGCCTTCCACTTCTCCGTGTGGACATGACTCAATTTCTAAAATGTACACTTTATAGAGCTATGGCTTATTATAATGCATTTCTATTGCTTACATACCTTCTAGCACACCGTCAAAACCGAGGTCAAAACAGTAACAGCACACGTGTTTGCAAAAATAACTAGGTTTTTTGAGGTCCTATATCTTCGGAACGGCATGCTGGAACAAATTCATTTTTTTATATTTAGTACTATCATAAATATAGTTTATCCTGTCGAAATTTCAGAACCGTAGCGGCTTGCCAAAAATGTTTTCGGACGGGTTCTATTGCGCTACCTAAAAAAAAGGCGGCGCGCATCAGCACCGCTTGAGCCACTCTAGTACAGAGTTAGTCTGTATAATTTCTCATGAGTCAAGTAGAGTAGTTACTTTTTCTCTGCCTGTAGAAGGTTTAGCGTAACTAACTACATATCCTCAGAAAAGTAAGTCTGAATATATAATTAGCAAGATAAGCGTTACTACAGGCGATCTCAGATTGAAATTCCACTGCAAATAAAATTGTACGCGCATGATGTACTTCCGGTTCCGTTGGCGACCTGACTGAGGCTACATATGTATACACAGCAACAACAAATACAATATTCACGACATGTGTAATGTATAAAGGGCCTTTCTACTGAATAGCAATGACATAAAGGTGTTGGTCTTTTGTCATCAGTGGTAGCCCAACTCGAGCGATATTCGGATGAGCAACTTGGTCAAGCACTCCCTCTCCTTCTTTCTCTTTCTGTAGCTTGTCAAATTCCAAATAGCGACGAGCCACTCGGGAGCGCACGATTATCGACAACTTTGGAATAGGGAGAGGCTTGAAGCTATGGACATAATTCACGAGATGTTGGGCATAGGGTCTTAACGAGGGGGGCAACCCCCAAGCGAAACAGACGAGAAATTCACCAATCTCTTTCACCTTGATACCTTCTCGTACCTTTGGGTTAGTGAAGCCCACTTCCAAGTGGATGAGACAACATCTGAACGCCATGATCTCCAGTTCTTTAATGTACTCTGTGGGGTACTCCGGTAGCATGGTGTGGGGTTGACTCTTGGGGTGGAGAAGGAGGCCCAGCATCGGCAAGAGGACGTACATGGCCAGGTCATATTTATCTACCATCACTTTCAGCTTCTCTCTGTCGACGGTGGCGTGGAAATCCTTCAAAAGGTTGTAAGTTTTTTCAATCTGAGTCTTCACTCCGGCATTTGGTGTCTTGAAGTGGTTGACGTTGTGCAGCAGTTTCCAAGACACGTATGTGGCACAGAAGTACCTGATGAAAAATGATGAAAATACATGTGTGTAGCACACTATCGGATAGCATATAGAAAGAGCATGTACATATAAAATGTACATGGAAACACATGTACATAACACCCTAGCTCTTAACAGATAAATAAGAAAGAAAAGAAAGACACTCTATCACCAAGTACATGAACATGTAGATATATACATCATACAAAAATACACATGCACAAAGACATGTAACCACACAGGCCACACAAAGGAGGCAGGACCCTGAATGCCCAGCCTTGAGAACTGGGGAGGTAGATTATAGAGAGCTATTTGTACAATATACACACACATAGCCAGGAGTTCCTGATGCTCATTGAAGTGCCTTGTTTGTGTTGTGTTGTGTTGTGTTGTATATCTTAACTGTAAAACTTACTTAATCACCATCACTTCATCTGGGCTCTCCCCAAAGCTCTCTCTGACTTTTGGAGCCTCGAGAAACACCATTGATGCTTGGCCCAGGTCAACGATAGATTCGATCCAGCACAGTCGGATTAGGACAATGTAGAGAGCTAGGCACGCTTGTCGGTTGGTGACAGAAGGGGAGACTGTGAGAGCTACTAGATTCTCAACACACACATGGAGTGCCGTCATGTCAGTGTACTGCTCTTTCTTTAGTCGCATGCTGTATGGAAATTGGGAGGGAGGGAGGGAGAGAGAGAGAGGTAAAGAGAAAGGATCAAGTAAGTGATGTATTACTTACGTCCACATTATCTCCAGAATAGAACTGATCACTTCTAGCAGAAGTAAATCGTTGTGAGCCTTCACGCCAGGTGAGCCCATCAAATCTTCCACGGGTCGAAATACCACCAGTCGGAATCGAGTCATCATCATTACAACAAACCCCGGAACATCATGTTTGATCAACTCCTCCACGTACTTCTCATCCCCATTACCAAAGCATCGTAGAGCATCGAGCAGCCGACTCTCGAGCAGCTTGAGGTGGATAACGTGCTCGCCCCACGGTTGATCACTTATGATGTAGAGCAGATTGACGAGTTTTGCAACGCCATCGTTAGACGAGAAGTAGCACTTGTTGGCTTTCACTCGAGGATTGTCTGGCGGTGAAAAATAGTTGTTTGCCATTCGTTCAAAGAGCCTTTCGTTGAGCCCAACCATAATGAGTAGCTCCGCCTCTGTTGACAGCTCAGTGGAGACCAGGGGATGCTGGTTGTGGAGGTAGGCAGTCAGGTAGTCAACCCAGGTGAGGACTCGTTTCACTTTTTGAATCTCTGCCTCGCAAGTGTATGACACCTGGTTGAAGAACACCACACACCCTCTGGTGTACAGTACTCAACAAACTTCTCTATTTCAACGTACCTCGAGAGTATCCCTATTTCTGAATCCAATTCTTCTCAGCCTTGAATCTTCGTCCTCGAGTAGTTCTCCATGGAATTGGATGGACTGCATTGCCATGGGGATGTTGTACTGCTCTTCAATCTCCTCCTTGAGGTCCTTGACTGTGTCTGGGATGGTGGAGCAGCTTAGTTCCACCTCCGTTGGCTCTTCCTTCACCTCATTCTTCAAGATCAAGTTGTACGTTGCTATCACGGGACCTTTGGATTTCTAATTAAGGGAAATTGGAGTTAAAAATAATTTTACAGTCACACACTGACACAGTATACTGCACGTGTAGATACAGCTCTACTGTATAGCATGCCTTTTTCTGAAGCAGTTTCAGAAGGCCTTTCAAGTCACACAGCTCCTGTGGAAATTTCCTGGTGTCTTCTGGATCAATCCACGAACAAATAGAATAGTACTGGAGAGAAGAGTGTTGGCAAATGTACACATGGTGAACGGTGAACTGGTAGCTGGGCTGTGTCGTGTATAAACTAATGAACTCACCCTGAGAGGGTTCTTAGATGGGTCTTTCTGTTTTGCTGAGCTCATTTTGCACCACTTCGAGTCTTTAAAAGCAAGGCAAAGCCAAGAATACTCCAACACTCAGAAGGGCACGTGCGCACGCGTGGTACTAGTTGACCACGCCCCTATAGCGTCGAAAATGGAGGCGTGGCTATTTGACTCCCACACTACATAAAAAGCGTGAGCGCGTAAACAAACTAAGGTAACTCATGCGGTGTAGATAGCTTTACAGTTTAGGTAGAATTCCGACTGCGACTCGCATACCTCTGCAAGGAAAGGCCCATATATATATATACCTAAGGTAAGCTGTATCGTTAGACCATATCTATGATTAGACAAGTGTGGGAAATGCTGTATGAACTGACCGTCATCTTTATATTTCACAACAGAAGTTGAAACAGTTATAACGGAGTAAACGACAGTACCACCACACGATGGGCAACGCTTGCGAGTGTGTACGGAGACAGACAAGTGACGAGGCCGAAGACGCGCTGCTGTCTACTCTGGTTGGCGAGGTCACGGACGGCAGGCCTAGAGGGCCGCCACCACCTTACCAGGTATGTGTCTGGGAATGTACTGTTATTAGTGGGAACGTTTCTGAGTGCAGTTTCACTACGCTAACCGGTACATAAACAGTGTCGGTTTCACTAAGTTTATATACGCTAACGGTACTTACCGTTGCAGCCTTTAGTGTACGTTTTGTCGTACATTATGTTTCGTTTTGGAAATAGCTGAAGTCCCTTTGGTAATGTAGTTTCCCCACATGCACGTACAGTACGTGTATACCTACATTGGTTGTGTGATTGGTGTTGACTTTATAGGGAGAATATCCAGATAGTGCTAATGTAATCTTAGTTAACATAGCTATGTACAGTTTCCACTAAACAAGCCCCTTTTGCCAGCTGTTAATAATAGGTGAAGCAGTGCTAATGTATATAATGTAATAGTGCTAGTGCAGTGCTAATGGTGTGCTAATGATAAAGTACTCAGCACCAATTACTATTCAATGTGGCTGCAATGTTTGTTGTCGTAGTGTGTTGTACATGCAATGGAATGCCTCTCCTATATACAGTGCATCAATGATCTCCGATTCCCTTGTAAGGTAGGCTGGTTTCAGTCAGGTGATATGGCATGATTTACTTTCCTACAGTATCCCTACACTCAGCATTATTCCCACTACATTCCTTAAACCTCTCTTTGACAATATTATGTCACTTTCATCTATATATATACATAACTCAGAGGAAGTGACCTGTGCTGTCCTTTGTCCTGGGTATGCTTTAACAGGAAATGACAGCAGGAAATGGCTATATGCCCACCAAACTATGCAACATATGAACTACATATGCTCCTGCTTTCTACATACAAGCCTGACATTGTCTGAATACTGTCCTGCTTCTAGGACGTTACACTTCCCTTATCCTGTTGTGGTAGTCTGCTTGTAGCCACTTCCTCTTCCGAGCACCTTCTGGAATGATCAGCTCATGAATACACTCAGCTCTGCACGCTGTATACCATAAGCTATGGCTACCATTCTTAGGTCTTGCCTTGTACAAAGTAGAATCCATTTAAGGTTCACATGTAATTCACAACCTATGAATGACTGTGTGATTATGTGACCTGGTGTCTGTTGTGTATGTACTTCAGACTAAGCCATTGTCCAGTAAGTTGTGTAGCCACATTGCTGCACCAGTTGCACTTGGAGTGCACTGTACCACTGATGGCTGCCATTCAAAGTCTGTTTACTATATAACAATTGAAAGGAGTTTGTACTGATACGTTCACACATGTTATTAGTAACTGAATGAGTGTAATTATCTACATGTGTAGTACATGTATTAGCTGACAGGAAGGTTGTACTAGAACACTGATTGTGCATTTACATGTATGTATTCACCTCTCCCTCCCTCCCTCCCTCCCTCCCTCTGTCCCTCTCTCTCCCTCCCCCTCTCTCCTTCTCTCTCTCCCTCCCTCCCTCCCTCCCTCTCTCCCTCCCTCCCAGCCCCGGGCTCCAGTCTACAACTACTCACTAGCTGCCATGTCGGAAGAGAGAAGGGCCCAGCTAGTCCAGACAATCACCATCATACAAAGCCTACCTTGTGTACCCTATGAGCTACGAGGAGACAAAGAGAAAAAGAAGGAACCCAGAGAGTAAGTGAAGTACATACATCTTTATCCCACTCTCAGTTACCTACTGCCAGTCACTCCCTCACTCATATGTTGAGAGGACAGTGTATCTTGTATGTATAGCTCTCTTTGGGTGTAAGATTGAATGTCTCCCTGAATAGGAGAGGGAGGGTCTGATAAATACAGCCAACACCTCCTTTAATGGAAGTGGATAATGAAGTGGTATTCACCTTACTTGTTCTATTGTAGGATGCTTTCATATCCCATTCACCTTCTCCCCTCCCCCCTCTGTTCTCTCCCCCCCCCCCCTCCCTCCCACCCTCCTCTCCCTCCCCACCTCCCACCCTCCTCTCTCCCTCACCCTCCTCTCTCCCTCCCCACCCTCACCTCCCTCTCTCCCTCCCCCCTCCCACCCTCCTCTCTCCCTCCCCACCTCCCACCCTCCCCACCCTCACCTCCCTCTCTCCCTCCCCCCTCCCACCCTCCTCTCTCCCTCCCCACCTCCCACCCTCCCCACCCTCACCTCCCTCTCTCCCTCCCTAACCAGGTGTGCCATATGTATGATGGACTACTGTGCAGGAGAGCCAATTCGCCTGCTCCCTTGCATGCACTACTACCACCTCCACTGTATCGATGACTGGTTAATGCGTTCTCTGACGTGTCCCACGTGCATGGAGAGAGTGGACACAGGCCTTATGGCTACCCTCCGTAACACCACTGGTGGGGGAACATCGAGGGGAGGGGGGCGTAGGTTCAGTCTTCGTCGGAGGCGCAGGGGGAGAGGACAGGGAGACCAGGGGAGCGTGAGTGATAGTCCCAACCTGACTGGTGCCAGCACTCCTAGTAGTCGATCCAGCTCTACTAGTTCCAGCACCGAACTCCTCAGCCCCGGGGGGCAATTTTCGTGGCCCCCTCAAAGCTGTCAGCACCAACAGCACATGCTACCTTCAACCAACTCAGGAACAATATTCCTCCCACCATTTCCACTCACTCCACCCCCAAACCCCACCCCTCGACCAACATCACAAAATTCAAACAATTCATGTCCCCCCTCACAGAACTCTTTCTCTGACCTGGGCCCCCTGCCGACAGTAATAAGCAGTCCCTCCTCTGCCACGGCAGTCGTACACCCCTCACCTCCCCACTCTCCCATCCTCCCAAGTGTCACCATCCACATGCACCCCACCCCAGGCACACCCCACCCAGGCAAATAAACCACACCCACAAGACCAGTTTGCAAATCATCAAACTTCCAAATATTTATTTAGAAGTGTCAAAGTTACATTTGTATTGGCAGTTTATTTTGCATAGTTTTATCTAATCATCAATAATATAAACAATTTTGTATAAACAGTAATACACAGTGTAAATATTGCTCCCTACAATTTGATCAATAAATGACAGCATTCACATGTCTGTCACATGACAGACACATGGACCATAGACTATACTTTGTTGATGAGTATTGTGGTGGTATGATCATGGTGTGTACCTCATTTCTGCAGAATATTTTCCTGTGTGTGTGTGTGTGTGTGTGTGTGTGTGTGTGTGTGTGTGTGTGTGTGTGTGTGTGTGTGTGTATTTGTGGTGGAGAGAGGTATGCTCTAATTCACACAGCCCACACACGTAACAATTCCTTCATACCTGAACTAAACTTGTTCTTAAGTAGTGAGACTCTGAAGTCTGTTCCCATCAGTTCTAGCCCTATTCCTGAGACGGTACTTCCGTCACAACCAAACTTGACTG
>OZ019953.1:897635-972635 GCA_963970385.1 Theonella swinhoei
ACACACACACACACACACACACACACACACACACACACACACACACACACACACACACACACACACACACACACACACACACACACACACACACACACACACACACACACACACACACACACACACACACACACACACACACACACTCCTCTCTCATTAGTAGAACCTGTTGTCTTGTCTTTGGGTTGGCCTCTCCCTTGGTCTTCTCCACCTTGTTCTGTAGTTTGATGAGCTGTTCCACACTCTGTGTATACAGCTTTTTAGCTCGTTGTAGAGAAGTGTCTTGAGTCTCCAGCAGCCTGAGGCTGTCCTGCGTACCCTCAATTTCTCCTTTCATCTGTATAGGAAGAGAGGGGAGGGAGGGGAGGGAGGAGAAAGGGGGGCAAGGGGAGGGAGGGAAGAGAGGGAGGGGAGGGAGGGAGGAGAAAGGGGGAGCAAGGGGAGGGAGGGAAGGGAGGAGAAGGGGGGGAGTAAGGGAGGGAGGGAGGAGAAAGGGGGGAGCAAGGAGAGGGAGGGAAGAGAGGGAGGGAGGAGAGAGGGGGAGCAAGGGGAGGGAGGGAAGAGAGGGAGGGAGGGAGAGAGGGGGAGCAAGGGGAGGGAGGAGGTGGACATGTCAAGTATGCCTCCCCCACCTTCTGTATGAAATTCTACATCCATTAAGCTATGACCCCCACCCTTCCTCTGCCCACCCTCTACAAACAGTCCCTATACCCTATGCAGTGGGAGGCTCCTGTCACTATACACACATTCCACTGGAGCTACTACTCATGGTATAGGAAGGTGTAGTTCTCTGTGATGCATGCAGTTCTTACATTAGCTTTCATCTTCTCTTTCTGTGCTATACTGTAGTCTGAGACCTCTCGGGAGAGATCCTGGAGCAGCTGGATGAACTGAGAGTGGGCAGCAGACAGCTGGGTACACATGGAATGGAGGACCTGCCACATTGGAGACAGGGAACTGGGGAGACAGACACACACAGAGGGTTAAGTCAGTCTGCATGATACTGATATGGCTAATATCTGGTACTAGTGTTGATGGTTATGTGTGCTTGTTAAGTGTCACCCTTACCCTGCAGAAGCATTTGGGAGAGCTGTCATGTTTTTGGAGAGTTTTGTAAGACCCTTCACATAGCTGTCTTCAACGATCAGTCTAAGGAGAGGGAGAGGGAAGGAGAGGCAGAGAGAGAGAGAGAGAGGGAAAGAGAGAGAGGAAGAGGGAAACAGAGAGAGAGGGAGAGAGAGAGAGAGGGAGAGGCATTGAGAGAGGGGGGAGAGAGAGAGGGAGAGGCATTGAGAGAGAGGGAGGGAGAGAAAGAGAGAGAGGGAGAGGCATTAAGAGAGAGGGAGGGAGAGAAAGAGAGAGAGGGAGAGAGAGAGAGGAAAAGGCATTGAGAGAGAGGGAGGGAGAGAAAGAGAGAGAGGGAGAGAGGGAAAGGCATTGAGAGAGGGATAGGGAGGGTATACTGCCTTCTTAAAGACCAAGTAGAGTAACCCTCACTGTGTATGTACACTGAGGGTTAATAAACTTCCCTAAACACAGACAACACTAATTCTCCATTAAGACAGTGTTTACACATCACTATTTGTTGACTGTACAGGTCTGTGAAGGTTGCTAAATTACACCATTATGTCATCATGATGTCATAAGACTAGCCTCACTGACACCCCACACACTTGGCCACACCCCTCACCTCTCCTTTATAAATTCATTCAACTCTTTGCTTGCCCCCAGACCAACTTTATAATTCTGTAGCAGCACATCAAAGCCTTTGTTCTCAGCTCCCTGGTCAAGATAAAAGGCTGTAGCCATGTGCTATTTGGTAACAACACATGCAAACATACAATACACAGACATGAAATGGTCTATCAAATCTGTTTGGGATATGTGGTTGTGACCTTGACATGCTGAGGATCGTTACTGCACACATACCCAGAAGTGCTCTTCGAACTTGGGAGCTACCACTAGTGCAGTCATTCTGCCACGGGCACAAAGTCACCACCTACAGTCCTACACAGAAAAGGCCTGCACAGATACCACACACATCATAATCATACTGATCGCCAAGCAATATTCCTTCAAGTTCGTGCACTTGCTTCAGTTTACGTTGACTGAGCTACAGACGTAGGGGGTTAAGGGTACGTACCCAGTGGCTTGGAGCTCGGGAGAGAGACGCTACTCTACTCTGTACTGGAGTGTCGACGTTTCCTCTCCCTCATACCGTAGTGGGGGCGGGGTCAAACGGCACGTGCGGCTTGTTAAGCGCGCGCCGCCGTATTCAATATTCAACCTTGTGTGTTATAGTGTAACCCATTATTGCCGTGTTGGCGCCATCCCTACATAGAGAGTCTACCGACTCCCTCATACATTCATTCCGAATACATCTGGCGTAACAAAGTACTTTACATTCTTCATTTGACCCATTAAATTTTGGGGGGCTCAGCCTCCCTTATCCAAAAGTGGGGGGGGGGGGGGGAGCTCAAGTCCCCCTGCCCCCCCCAGGTTCTCTGCCTCTGCATGTAGTGGGTAAGGACTAGTATTTTTAAACAGATCCATTCCCACCCATATATCATGTCATTCTACATCATTCACTACCCTCATACCCAGGGTGTGACTGATAAATTGAGTGTATAAATGATGTAGCCTCGTACCCAGGCTTTTCCCACTCTACGCACAATTCAATGCCTCATGTCAGTGGTGCTCCACAAATATCCGTCAATTTTAATATGGGGGTAGACTACAGCAATTCCTATTTTTATACACAGTACTAGCTATACCGTACTGTATGACGTAAAGTTCACTTACAAAATTTATACTTTCATAGAAATGAGCAAAAATGATGTAAAGTACATTGTACAAACACTTCATATATATATATGGCAGTCCATGTATTATTATGAGTAAAATGGCACTTTTGGAACAAACGTAATGGTGCCCCATACATCAGTCTGTACAGATCTAGAACCAAGACACTGCTCTCGTCACATATCCTACAGTAGCACATCAGGAGATAATTCACTCACTCACAGCAGGCTCGGTCTTGAGGCAAGTGATAAGGAGATTCCAGTGTGTGTGTGTGTATGTGTGTGGGTGGGTGTGTTCAGAAATTTACCTAGTTAAAAGTTGACTGCTGCTGCTGTCATCACTGGAAAAAGGAATGGAAAGACAAAAGTATCCTACAACACCTACACCGAACCACATACTTTATAAAGTAATGATATCATACCACAGTGAGGGACAGTGAGTGACAAGTGCTAGTGTCAGATGAACAATACATCCAATACATAGCATTTAAACACATCTAGAAATACTGTACCTTATTCAGTGAAGGAGGCCTGTTCATCGGCACAGATAATGTGTGTCTGGCTCCACCTTTGGACTCATTCTAATGGCAGCAGAGTAGAGAGAGCTAGAGCAAGAAATACAGGAATACAACAGAAGTAGAGAGAGAGAGAGAGAGAGAGAGAGAGAGCACTTGCCTTTGGACTCCACTCTACTTATTCTAATGCCAGCAGAGTGGAGAGAGCTAGAACAAGAAAGACAGGAATGCAATAGAAGAGGGAGATGGAAATAAGAAATAAGCTTAGAGAAATAGTGCAACTCAATGGCAGAGCTAATATATACAGAACAAGAAAGCAATGAAGAGGGCAAGCAAATGAATAGTTTGAGAGCAAAGAATGAATAGTTTGAGAGCAAAGAATGAATAGTTTGAGAAGGTAATTGAGAGCAAAAAGCAAACAAAGGAAATGAGAAGATGAGAGCAAAATAAGGAGCAACACAATTGCAGCATAGCTACCAGAGAAGAGAGGATGTGTTCAAATGGGAGAGAGTGAAAATTGAAGCAATGTGGAGAGTAAGAGAGCGAGCAAACACAAGCTATGGAATAGCAAAAAGAAACAGTAAGAGTGAGAGGACAGAAGCTATAATGGAATAGCAAAAAGGAGAGGGTAAGAGCGAGAGGATATAGAGCAAACAGACAGCTACAGAATAGCAAGCTGAGAAGGAGAGCAAGGATTGCCAAGGAAGGAAGAATTGAGATAGTAATCAAGTAAGTTAAGCAGTGGGAGATGAAAATAATCATGTGTGGAAATTGAGATACTTGGCCTTAGTGTATGTACACAAGGTGAATGTGGAGCATCATGGAGTGCCTGAAGTGAGTAAACCCCACCTATTGAACTGGGTCAATGTCACATAAATACAGAGTGTTTAGCTGGCCTAGAACTGTCAAGAGAAAACAGCTCATCCTCAGTACTTAATATTTAATATTAAAGGGAAAAAGCAGATTAAAAATTATGAATTGGGTGCAACAAAATTCAACATTTTAATGAAAATGTTTTACTTTGTGTACACTCTCACATACCATTAGCATTAACACCACAGCATTCCATTCAGCAGAAATAGAAATATTTTACCTTGATGATGAGCAAGATGATGGTGGTAGTGTAGTTATTTCTGTTGGTGGACTGAGAATGTGAGCAGATTGTAAATGAAAAATTGATACTCCCAAGTAGAAGTATGTACACATATCTCTCTACTGCTCTGTCATCTTGGCTGAACGGATCGACATAGAAGGGAAAGAGCAGATGGTAAATAAAATTGTAACATGAAATGGAAGAAGATTTAAGTGTGTAAGGAGATTAGGTATACATACAGGTGTATAGTTAGTAAAGAGTAAAGACTCTCATTACAAGGCACAATGATATTGCATACACCCCTCCATAGGCTCCAGAGGTCCTTGGCTAAGAGCCATAAAAGGGAAAAAGCAGATTAAAAATTATGAATTGGGTGCAACAAAAATCATTTTAATGAAAATGTTTTTACTCTTGTGTATACATAAATTAGCATTAACGCCACAGTACTCTATTCATCTTGTAGGTGGGGGAGATGACTCCAGGGAATGGGTGGCAGTGGGATGGGTGGTCCGCTGTTATCACTGGAAAAAGGGATGGAAAGAAAAGGGAAAAAGCACATGAATTGAGAGCAACAATGATGGTTGATCATGGATACCTCCATTAAAAACCATATATAAGGTTTTTCATCACTTTCACTTTCAGTTTGCTGCTTACTGGATTTCTGTTAACATAAATATGTAACTCTACCCAGAAACTAACTGTGATTATAAAATGGTATATAAAGGGTTACCATGTGTGTCCATATTGTGTACATGAGTAACATGCTGTTTCAATTAAATTTACCAACACATGCATGAGTATTAGAATTATTAGTCAACATACTGCTGGCCAGTCTTGTCAGCCATCTCAGATCTTATTGTTTGTCAGCAATCTGAAAATAGGTTGGCAGATTATCGTCATATACCACATCAAGAGTGGCTTGCAATAAATTCAAATGCTTCTATTACAATGCATCCAGCTCGATATGAAAGTTTATTGTAGAGTACAAGCTCACTGTATCGCAGCATCTCCTGCTCCCCCTCCAGCTGCTCCCTGCCCTCCAGCTGCTCCCTGCCCTCCAGCTGCTCCCTGCCCTCCAGCTGCTCCCTGCCCTCCAGCTGCTCCCTGCCCTCCACCTGCTCCCTGCCCTCCAACTGCTCCCTGCCCTCCAACTGCTCCCTGCCCTCCAGCTGCTCCCTGCCCTCCACCTGTTCCCTGCCCTCCACCTGCTCCCTGCCCTCCAGCTGCTCCCTGCCCTCCAACTGCTCCCTGCCCTCCAGCTGCTCCCTGCCCTCCAGCTGCTCCCTGCCCTCCAGCTGCTCCCTGCCCTCCACCTGCTCCCTGCCCTCCAGCTGCACCCTGCACTACCGTCCCTCCTCTTCCACCCTGCACCCCTCTCCCTCCTCTTCCACCCTGCACCCCTCTCCCTCCTCTTCCACCCTGCACCCCTCTTCCTCCTCTTCCACCCTGCACCCCTCTCCCTCCTCTTCCACCCTGCACCCCTCTTCCTCCTCTTCCATCCTGCACCCCTCTCCCTCCTCTTCTACCCTGCACCCCCCTCCCTCCTCTTCTACCCTGCACCCCTCTCCCTCCTCTTCCACCCTGCACCCCTCTCCCTCCTCTTCTACCCTGCACCCCTCTCCCTCCTCTTCCACCCTGTCCTGCACATGTAGCACACAAAGATAGAGGGAGAGGAAGAAGAGTGTGTGAACATAGATCTTAGTCTGTAAGCAGGGCCGCCGGAAGAGGTTGACGCGTTGAAGGTAATTGGGCGAGCGCAGCGAGCCCGTACTGGAACTCAATGCCGGTACGTTTGTAATGACGGTCAGTGCGCGCGTGCGTCCCCGCGCAACGCGCAAACATAGCCGGCCTTGCTTGCCCACAAATGCTTTAATAACAACAAATAGCCTCAGGCAGGTGTTACCGTATCTCGCTAACAAAAGCTTCACTAAATGTGAATATTTTTATGATGGTAAACCTAAGTACTGGCAGTTACATAGAGCCCATAACTCTTCATGCACACGCTATTATTTGTACTGCTAATTCAGTTTAATTACAATGCATTAGCTAATACGTGTGTTACGAAGTAAACTGCAAAATAGCGAAATGTATGTACCTAGGTCCAGAAAAAAATTACAGGAGACAAGTAAATTATTTAGGAAATTTGAAAAGAAGTATAAGGATTGCATAAAAAGGAAAGGAGACAAGATTGGGACACAGACATGTTATGATATATCTTATATTTACTTGTAGCTACATAACTTATCATTAACCCTTGTGTTTCTTCCTACATTACATTTCAATTTACTATAAAATGAACCAAGTAAGCATCACAACGAACACTATAAATAATAGCTACCACTTACACACGTAACAACACGCTGTGCATCCAGCGGCCTGTGCATGGAACTCGCAAATCACAACACTGGCTGGTTTTTACATTACTGAGTGATGGGCCACTCTACCCGATTAGTATTAGTCTACTACAACTCACTGTAAAGATGCTCCTTATTGAGGTGGTCATATATTTCTTTAGAAGCCAGAATGTGCCTCCGTCTGGCACGAAATCGTGCCAGACAGCCAGGAAAGCTCCTGGCACCTGCTCAAAAATGTTGGCGTATGCCGTCTTTGGAGACATCGTGAACGAATATCCATTTGAAGATTCAGACATAATTATATATTGCAGTAGCACGCGCGTAAATGCCTGTTCTACAATCCGATTGGTCCAAATTGTATGGCTCATGCGCGCGAACATTTGATTACATACCAGAGAGAGTCGATAGACTCTCAGTGTAGGAATGGCACCAAAACCTTCATTAGTCACATCCCAGAACTCCTGAACACTGCACTTATAACTTGCTTCACGTTGTCTATACTGAACATGCATAGCTGTAGTCTAATCAGGTGCACCTGTATGACAATTTTTAGTAAAAGAGGTAGGTTTGATACAAATTTATTATATAGAATTAGCTCTGAAAACATATTTACACATGTATACGGACACATGATAGATTATTTCACTGTACACAAGTGTGGGGTATAAACAAATGTTGTTTTCCTTCTTTAACTTCTGTATCTACCCCCTTTATAAGAGGTTAGTTAGTTGGGATATAATTCAACCAACAACCAACAAGTCCTGGAGATTGCATGTGTAATAGAAGCCATGATGTCTATGGGATCATACACGATGATGTGTTTTGCTGTAGAAGCCATTGTATACATGTAGAGCATGTATTGTAAACTAGTACATGTCATAATACTCCCAATTACAGATTACATAAAATGTTAGATACTGAGACTCAAACACCAGCTGATATTAGCGTGATGTAGCTGGTAGAAATAGGGCTATGTATAGCTAAGAGCAGAGAGGGAGGAAGGTGTGGCTCCACAGCAGCTGCTTGATATTTTGCTGGAGGATGAGTCTCTGCAACACCAGTATCTAACATTTTAAGAGCAGCTGTATGCATGTGGAGGGTGAAAACCTTCAACCTGTGGAAGGCTTGTTGAGGGAATGTCATGTCAATGTAAAAGATAAGGAGTTGTCTATTGTTTATTACAATGCTCGTAGCCTATTGCCAAAATTTGACGAGTTATGTACATTATGTGCAACTCACAAGCCAGAATGTTATGCTTGGTGGAGACGTGGTTATGTAACGATATAAGCAACAATGAAATTATGATTCCAGGTTATCAGCTATACCGCTTGGACAGAAATCGACATGGTGGTGGTGTTCTTATGTATGCATTGGAAGAATTCAGTGTAAGTCCTATCTGTCATACTGATAACAATCTTGTCACTGACTACAGACCAATTTCGTTGTTACCTATTACCAGTAAAGTCCTGGAAAAGCATATACATATGTTAATACTGGAACATATTATGTCCTACTCATCATTATCATCTATGCAATGGGGCTTTCAACAAGAGAAATCTACTGAGTTGGCACTTTTGAGTACAATTAATGACTGGTTGTCAATCTTGGAAAAGGGCCAGGATATTGCTGCAGTCTTTTTCGATTTCAAAAAAGCCTTTAATTGTGTTCCACATTCTGCATTAATTAATAAGCTCCAATATATTGGTTTGAGTCAAGACCTTGTCTCATGGATCCACAATTATTTAGCTGATCGAACACAGTGTGTGGTGGTAAATGGAGTTTCTTCTGATAGGGTGTCTGTTTTGTCTGGGGTTCCCCAGGGCTCAATTTTGGGCCCACTACTGTTCCTTATCTATATTAATGACCTATCTGACATAATGTTCTCAGAAGGGAGCAAACTCGTCCTGTATGCTGATGATATCTTACTTTATAAGGCAATTCTATCTCAAGATGATTTTAATGCACTCTAAACAGATGTAAACCTTATCCAGACATGGGCTGACTCGAACAACATGATTTTCAATACAACAAAATGTAGTTATGAATATCTCTAGAAAATGAAGACCACTTTTCCCATTACATCCTATACAATTAGGAGAATTTAATCTGGAGTCTGTGCAGGAATAGTCAGATCTAGAGTAGGAGGAAAAGTGGGCTCTACCGGGCTTGAACCATGGCCAGTGTTAGTACCCGAATGTGGAGTAAATATAAAAGCAAGTTAAATATGTAAGTACAGTGCTGGGATCTGACTAATGAAGGTGTTGGGCCATTTCTACCTAGAGAGTGTACTAACTTGAGTAGTGCATTTGTAATTAGCTACGCAAGCGCGCGCGTGAGCAATTGCATATACAGTTGCACCGCCACCCGTCTCTCCCTCCATCTCTCGGCGGTGTTGTGTAGTGACACTGTTCATTTTTGTTAATGTTGTGCTGCTTTGTTTGGTTTAGTTTGTGTTGTATTGTCTTTTTTGTACATATTGTCTTGATATTATTAAAATATATATATACAGTTGCGTGCGCACGTGCACTGCCAAAATTGCGAATCGCTGTGTTGCGCCGCTGCTGTTAAAAATCCGCTACTTCCAAATTCCAAAACCCTGGTTAGCTCCACCCAGGGAGCCTAAGAGCCGTTATCTCTTTATTTGTCGTTACTGTGACATGCATATTACAAACTTTTTACAAAGCACTCACAAGACGCAGAATACTCACAGAACACCAAACACTACCCACCACACCTTACCCTACACCCATGAACATTACTCATCATCTGTGTGTGATCATCATACATATTGTGTGTGGATATTGTCACATATACATCACATATATCACTTGTTGCTTGGGTATAACCAATTTCCTTGAGGTACATCACTGTGGAAGAACAGCCTTTGTCCGTCATGAATAATTCATTAGCAAAAATGAAGCAAAGAAAGAGCCAGTAAATGGAACTGATAAACTCCACCAAACGTTTTGTATAGAATGCATTCATTGTATCAGTGGTCACTCTCAATGTGCTATACAGCCGGAAACATGTTCTCATGAATTATTCATGAAGGACTATGGCCACAACTTAGAGCAGTTATTTTCAGTTGTTTGGCATGAGGAAGCTGTCACTAGGCAATGGAGAGAGGGCCTTATTGTTAACCTATTTAAGAAAGGGGATAGAGAGGATCCAGGGAACTACAGAGGTATTACATTACTGAGTGTTGTAGGGAAAGTGTTTTGTAAAGTGCTTGACAATAGGTTGGTACAAGGGAGGGGTATTGCATGAAGGTCAGACTGGATTTACAGTTAACAGGAGTTGCATGGATAATGTTTACTCATTGAATGAGATTGTGCAAGGCAGGTTGAGGGAGGGTAAACGTACATATGCTTTCTTTTCAGATGTACGTAAAGCCTATGCTACTGTGTGGTGTGATGGTTTGTGGGTAAAGCTATGGGATATGGGTGTGAAGGTAAGGATGTGGCGTGTAATTAAGAATATGTACGAAGCATCTAGAAGTGCCATATTGTTAGAGGGGGAGAAGTCGGCTTCATTTAGGGTAGAGCAAGGTGTGGCACAGGGCTGTAGCTTATCCCCAATTTTATTTTCAGTATTTATAAATAGCTTATTAAAGGATGTAGAAGAGGCTGGGCTTGGGATAGAGATTAGTAATGGTAAGAGGATGGGAGGAATGTTGTTTGCTGATGATTTTGTAGGTGTTAGTGAGTCGAGGGAAAGCCTACAGAAGCTTATTGATTTTGTATATAGGTACTGTAGGTGGAGACTGAAGGCTAATGTGGGTAAGAGTGCAGTGATGGTGTTTTCTAAGGACAGAGTAGAGGGTAGGTGGAAGTGGGGAGAACATGAGCTTCCTAATTATAAGGTGTCAAGTTATTGTTATTTAGGCATAGATTTTGCAAGTAATGGAGCATGGGATGTGCATATTAAAAAGGTGATTAATAATGGCAGAGGTAAATCAGTTGCATAGTGTTATTAGTAATGGAGATATTAACTTAACTGCATGTAGGCTGTTGCTTCTTTCTGTGATTAGACCTAGTATAGAGTATGGAGGGGAGATTTGGGAGGGTAATAAAAGTCAAGTAGCTAGATTAGAGTCCATTATTCTGGGCGAAGCTAAAAGGATTCTGGGTTGTTCGTCTAAGACTTGTAATGAAGCAGTTAGAGGTGATATGGGTTTAGAATCATTGAGGGGTAGAAGGGATAGAGCTAAATTAAAGTGGTGGTATATATAAATTAGCATCAATGCCTGAGGATAGATACCCAAAGCAATTATTCAGTCGGGAATGGGAAACTAAGCCTCGTAGAAGTAGACAAAGGAAAGCATGGGGTAGAGTGGTTGATGAACTCTTTGTGTCCTTAGGTTTGGATAAGCATGAATGGGTGGAGAATATTAAGAGGGGAGAGAGTTCATTAGCTTCATTTTGGCTTGTATAGAGGAGAGTATTAGTGAAAGGGAGGGTAAGCAGTTTGAGGAAGTATTGAATAGTAAAGTAAAATTAGATATGTACAAAAGGTTTAGGAAGGAAGTAGAATTTAAGAGGTATTTGCATGGGGTTGGTGATGCAGGAACTAGACTCTTGTTTAAGTTCAGGTCAGGAACACATGGGTTGAATGAAGAGCTAGAGGTAGAGAAAGCAAATCAAAGTGTGTGTTGTGTGGTGCTGAGTGTGAGAGTGTGGTTCATGTGTTGTGGGAGTGTTCAGCCTATAGTAATACAGGCCCGGTGTAAGCATAATAATAAAACTGCATATGTTTTAGGAAGTGAGCTTCGGGAATGCGACTTTGATGATTTACTCAGCTTAGTGAAGGAATATGTTGTAGGTGTCTGGGATGCGCATAAATATAAACTGTATGGTGATGACTCGTGCCCTAGTCAACTTCAGTCCTTGGCTGAGGATCTGCAGCTGGAATTGAGGGGCAAATGGATGGTAAGTTATGTTCCTCAGGTGAGGGAGGAAGAGATGGTAAGGATTTGTCATGTGTGTGTGTGTGGCTCTGCCCATGATTGTGGGTGTATGGTCGATGGCAGTAATGCTATGGTAGCTTCATGACTATTATTATTATTATTATTATTATTATTATTATTATTATTCTGAATGGAATGCCATAGCACAAAATTACCTTTATTTGCATATGGAACAGCTTCTTATTCCCGTGAACTTACAGTGTTTTTCGTATATCTTGCAGTCTCATGCGTAAACCGACATACGGATCATGAGCTTTGATCTTTCGAAGTGCACGTACATGTGCAGAATTCAAATCTTCAAAGCGATTGCGCGCATGCGTATGTCGCTTCACGATACACTGCTTGTGCATGCGCCAGGTCTCCAGGTGATAACCCGCATTTTTTCAGGGGGTAACCATGGACACCCGGTGCATGCGCAAGCCAGCTCTCGTGCGTATATATAGGGCCTGCTATAGTGAACTGCGTACAATTACAAGACGAGGTTTTGACTGTGCCATTTACACGGGTAAGGGATTGGAAAATATTTCCTCGTAATTTTGTGTTCATATATTCGTAGATATTTACCTCTGCAATGTGTAATAGCGATCCAATTTTTGTTCTCTCCAGGTTGCCTACCTCTTGCTCCACCACTCGCGCTTTTAGCTGACCATGGGTGCATGTTGCTCAGTTTTGGCCGCCATGTAATTGTGAGTGTTTTGTGACTTGTTACGTATTACCTTATTGGTGAGCGGAGCGAGCCCTTCTAGTTATGTGAATGGCCGATATTTCTGTATATCCGCACACTACGGTAAATTTTTACTTGTTTATATGTGACAGGCACTGTACTTACTGTAATGTACGTGCTTCTCCCGCTCGCCAACAATGCGTACGTAGCATTCAACTATATACACTGAAATGCAGTCCCTGGACTTGCATGTTATGTTGCGAGCTTAACGCTGTTTTCCTACCTACAGGCCGCGGCATAGATATTGTAGCCGACCGGGTAGGATGTCGGCCTCAGGGTTGTATGAGCTTATTCGCGTTGCTAGGTAATTGCACTGTGTATCATGGCACTGTAATCCTACAAGAGTGAGGGATGGGCTTTTAATCAGGTTTTTATATCAGATTGACTCGGAGTTTGATCCCCCTTTCCTACAGTGTACAGCTGATTGCACCAACTTACAGAGGACCCGCTAAATATATTATGGTCAATTACATGCACTTTACTACATGAGGCACGCCCGCATGCACACTAGCACTACAAACCAGAGTTTATACAGTTGCAACTACATGTACTCTCTGCCAATTAGTAGGCAAGTTTGCAGCAAACAGCTGTACATGACCTTAGCCATGCGTCCTTGTGGTTTATGGTTTGTGAATTTGTGATTGTCATGTACGTATCTGTAGTCACCATGTCTATAACAGTAACATAAAATACAACTAGAGCCATCATTAGCAGGCAAGTTTGCAGCAAACAGCTGTACATGATCTTAGCCTTGTGTCCTTGTGGTTTATGGTTTGTGAATTTGTGGTTGTCAGGTACCAATCTGTAGTCACCATGTCTATAACAGTAACATAAAATACAAGGTAGAGCCATTTTCTGCTGTTGGAAAGTTTAATAAGGTGGGCTACATAAACTCCTGCATATATTTGTAAGCCTAGATACTTAATAGGGATGCATATATGCAGAGCTGTGAGCCCGAGTGCTGTAAGCTTGAATGATCATAGCAGTAAGAGCCTTCGTCCAGTTATTACACAGTGTTTATTTTTGAAGTGCCTGAGTGCAGAGCTGCAAGCCCGAGTGCCATAAGCTTGAACGATCAGAGCAGTAAGAGCCTTCGTCCATTTATTACAAGTGTTCTTGAGCTGCGAGTCAAAGCAGTGTTTGACTGTAAAGTGTCTGAGTGCAGAGCTGCGAGCCCGAGTGCCGTAAGCTTGAATGATCAGAGCAGTAAGAGCCTTCGTCCAGTTATTACAAAATGTTCGTGAGCTATGAGTCAAAGCATTGTTTCACTTTGAAGTGCCTGAGTGCAGTGCTGCGAGCCCAAGTGCCGTAAGCAGTGTTTTTGAAGTGCTCAAGTGCCTGAGTGCAGAGCTGCGAGCCCGAGTGCCGTAAGCTTGAATGGTCAGAGCAGTAAGAGCCTTCGTCCATTTATTACAAGTGTTTGTGAGCTATGAGTCAAAGCATTGTTTCACTTTGAAGTGCCTGAGTGCAGTGCTGCGGGCCTGAGTGGCGTAAGCTTGAATGATCAGAGCAGTAAGAGCCTTTGTCCAGTTATTACAGTGTTCGTTTTTGAATTGCTCAAATGCCTGAGTGCAGAGCTGCGAGCCCGAGTGCCGTAAGCTTGAATGATCAGAGCAGTAAGAGCCTTCGTCCAGTTATTACACAGTGTTGATTTTTGAAGTGCTCAAGTGCCTGAGTGCAGAGCTGCGAGCCCGAGTGCCGTAAGCTTGAATGGTCAGAGCAGTAAGAGCCTTCGTCCATTTATTACAAGTGTTCGTGAGCTATGAGTCAAAGCATTGTTCACTTTGAAGTGCCTGAGTGCAGTGCTGCGGGCCTGAGTGGCGTAAGCTTGAATGATCAGAGCAGTAAGAGCCTTTGTCCAGTTATTACAGTGTTCGTTTTTGAATTGCTCAAATGCCTGAGTGCAGAGCTGCGAGCCCGAGTGCCGTAAGCTTGAATGATCAGAGCAGTAAGAGCCTTCGTCCAGTTATTACAGTGTTGATTTTTGAAGTGCTCAAGTGCCTGAGTGCAGAGCTGCGAGCCCGAGTGCCGTAAGCTTGAATGATCAGAGCAGTAAGAGCCTTTGTCCAGTTATTACAGTGTTCGTTTTTGAAGTGCTCAAATGCCTGAGTGCAGAGCTGCGAGCCCGAG
Organism: Theonella swinhoei; assembly: GCA_963970385.1. Classification (NCBI taxonomy): domain Eukaryota; kingdom Metazoa; phylum Porifera; class Demospongiae; order Tetractinellida; family Theonellidae; genus Theonella; species Theonella swinhoei. Next base: position 912,219 of record OZ019953.1, read on the forward strand.
TGCCGTAAGCTTGAATGATCAGAGCAGTAAGAGCCTTTGTCCAGTTATTACAGTGTTCGTTTTTGAAGTGCTCAAATGCCTGAGTGCAGAGCTGCGAGCCCGAGTGCCGTAAGCTTGAATGATCAGAGCAGTAAGAGCCTTTGTCCAGTTATTACAGTGTTCGTTTTTGAATTGCTCAAATGCCTGAGTGCAGAGCTGCGAGCCCGAGTGCCGTAAGCTTGAATGATCAGAGCAGTAAGAGCCTTCGTCCAGTTATTACACAGTGTTGATTTTTGAAGTGCTCAAGTGCCGAGTGCAGAGCTGCGAGCCCGAGTGCCGTAAGCTTGAATGATCAGAGCAGTAAGAGCCTTTGTCCAGTTATTACACAGTGTTCGTTTTTGAAGTGCTCAAATGCCTGAGTGCAGAGCTGCGAGCCCGAGTGCCGTAAGCTTGAATGATCAGAGCAGTAAGAGCCTTTGTCCAGTTATTACAGTGTTCGTTTTTTTAATTGCTCAAATGCCTGAGTGCAGAGCTGCGAGCCCGAGTGCCGTAAGCTTGAATGATCAGAGCAGTAAGAGCCTTCGTCCAGTTATTACAGTGTTGATTTTTGAAGTGCTCAAGTGCCTGAGTGCAGAGCTGCAAGCCCGAGTGCCGTAAGCTTGAATGATCAGAGCAGTAAGAGCCTTTGTCCAGTTATTACAGTGTTCGTTTTTGAAGTGCTCAAGTGCCTGAGTGCAGTGCTGCGGGCCTGAGTGCCGTAAGCTTGTATTGATCAGAGCTGTAAGAGCCTTCGTCTGGTTGTGACTCCCAGTTACACATCTCCTCTGTTGTGAGCTCTCATTAATTGTCTGATTTTTGTATTGTTGAGCAAGTTGTTATATTGTTGGTTTTGATCCTACTCTGTTGTTAATTTGTACTATTGTTGTGTTGAACAGGTGCAGGTAAATTCACAGGCTTTAGAATGTGACGGGCACTGCATATACTGTAACGTTATACGTGCTTCTAATTTCACCAACAATGCGTAGCATTCAACTAGTAGTCATAGTGGTGTTAGTATTCAATGAAGATAATGGTGTTATATGCTTGGGGGTGACTGAAATCCGTTGGGGGGCAAATGCCCCTCTGCGCCCCCCTGGTGTGTGTGTGTGTGGGGGGGGGGGGGGGGGGGGGAGATGAAGAGGAGTGCTAGGGTTGGGAATAGCTTGTGTCCATGGTCACACACAGGCACTGGGTTTGTTTGAATACCCTCGACCTTGCCTATTATCACCAGCCACCAGTGTTAACCACCCCTTTGATACATGTGGCGTGTGAAATGTGTTAGTGTCTATAAACTGTTATAATTACAATTGTGCTTATCAGCGGAGTCCCCTGCCCCTCAAGCATGGGGCTGCAGGGTTCGGTCTATTTAAATCATGCAATTCCTTCAATGACATCACGATTTGAAGATTTGTCAAACAGTTCAAACTCTGATGCTATATATAACAGTATATGTATATAGTTTCTGGAAGGAAGTTCTCTTCAAACATACATACTAAATGGAAGAAACAAAATATTAGATTACTCCATCTGCCTGATTAGTACTAATGTAGTCTACAATTCACTGCTCTGATGGTCACTGCTCTGATGATATCAGATGTTTCCATCGTCTCACAACAATCATCCCCAGGCTTGCAACAAGTATGGTAAAGGACATATAGCAGGCACATAGACATTGCGCTAGGGCTCAGTTTTCATGCCAATTTTAAGGTTAGACTGTTGCTAAAAAAAATGTAGCAGTGCATTTTACCTTCATTAATCTAGAGACTGATATGACTCTCTATGTAATGAAGTTAGTCTTACCAGTCATGGCTGTGAGTCCGAATTTGCTTAAATCGGTGCATTTCCCAGTTATCATCACCTTGTCGTGGTGTGTGCTTTTCAAAGTCAGGACGTGTTCATACTGAGCAGCTACCACTATTCTTTACTAGTGAAATGCAAGGCATTATGCAAACCTGCTTTATGTGGTAAGTGACTCTAAAACAATTTGCCAAGAGCGAGTAGCGCATCAGGAGATAATTCACTCACTCACAGCAGGCTCGGTCTTGAGGCAAGCGATAAGGAGATTCCGGTGTGTGTGTGGGTGGGTGTGTTCAGAAATTTACCTAGTTAACAGTTGACTGCTGCTGCTGTCATCACTGGAAAAAGGCAAAAGTATAATTGACTATGGAATATTACATCTGATGAAGTTCATAGTGTATTTACTTAATGTGTGTGCGGGGTTTAATCTAGATATGTGTCCTTGAGGGGGCAAAATAGAAACTTGGGCGGGGGGGGGGCACATTTGGCAGGGCAGGAGAGGGATTGTCATATGCTTGGGGGGTGACTAAAATCCTTTGGGGGGCAAATGCCCCCCTGCGCCCTATTTTGTGTGTGTGTGTTCAGAAAATTACCTCGTTAAAAGCTCTGTATAGCATAAGCTGCTGCTTATGTCTCTGGAAAAGGGATGGAAAGACGAAAGTATAATAAAATTACAGCAGATTAATTTGAAATCTGATGAAGTTCATAGTGTATTTACGTAAAAACTGTAGCAGTGCATTTTACCTTCATTAATCTAGAGACTGATATGACTCTCTATCTAATGAAGTTAGTCTTACCAGTCATGGCTGTGAGTCCGAATTGCTTAAATCGGTGCATTTCCCAGTTATCATCACCTTGTCGTGGTGTGTGCTTTTCAAAGTCAGGACGTGTTCATACTGAGCAGCTACCACTATTCTTTACTAGTGAAATGCAAGGCATTATTATGTAAACCTGCTTTTGTGTAAGTGACTCTAAAACAATTTGCCAAGAGCGAGTAGCGCATCAGGAGATAATTCACTCACTCACAGCAGACTCAGTCTTAAGGCAAGCAATAAGCCAAGTGCTAATTTAGAAGGCATACTATAAAGAATGGTAAAACATTTGTACATACTTCTCCATTCCTCCTTCTGCCTGCTCTACACCTCCCTCCACATGAGGTGGATGTCTAGAAGCCAAGAAAAAGAAATGGAACAACAAGAATGGTAAACAAAGCACATTGATATTGCATTGGGGCTCTCAACTCCCAGCTTTTATGCCAATTTAAGGTTACTAATAGGCTAATACTAACAAACCGTAGCAGTGCTAACTCGTCATCCATTTAATGGAGGGTCTCCTGCTATGTGATCACCAGAAGCAGAAACATGACTATACAATTAAAAATGCAATGTTGTGTGCAAGGACCTCTATTGACTTGTGTACATTACCTTCTATCTACATGTACATGTATGTAATTACCTGGGCATTGAAAGCTCTTCTCCTGCTGATTCAAAATCACTAGATCAAGAAGGAGAAGAGCAAACACATCCACTGACTATACAATTAAAAATGCAGTGTTGTGTGAAAGGATCTCTATTGACATGTGTATTTTATCTCTATATAATTACCGGGACAGTGGAGTGTCTTCTCCCTCTACCTCCAAGTATTTTCCCTCTCCCTCTCCCTCTCCCTCTCTCCCTCTTGCACTCCCTCTCCATCACCGTCTCAGTCTCTGTGTTCTTCTCCCTCTCCCTCTACCATTCCCTCTCCGTCTCGGTCTCTGTCTTCCTTTCCCTCTCCCTCTCCCTCTCCTCCGTCTCCGTCTCCGTGGTTTTGCTGCATGTGTTTCAAAATGTCGGTCACAGCCTTCATATGGCGACCATTGGTTATGAACTGCGTCCTGCAGCCAGACACGTTGCAGGCGACCAGGCCAGCCTGGTTCTCCCATTCCCTCTCCGTCTCCACCTCCACCTCCACCTCGCCAATGACACTAGCCTGCTGTTTTTACACTATTCAACTTCAACTCACTGTTTCCGTGGTTTTGCTGCATGTTTCAAAATGTCGGTCACAGCCTTCACCTGGCGACCCTTGGTTATGAACTGCGTCCTGCAGCCAGACACGCTGCACAGGCAACCAGGCCAGCCTGGTTCCTGCAGTGTGTCTGGCAGTTCCTCGCATATTGTTGGATGTTTTGAGCTTGAACACTTTCAAAAGCCTGCTGCATGTGTCTGATAACGTCCCGTGTGGCGACTATATAACGCCCCCTCGTCCAAAACCGGGACCACTGCAGGCAATCACTCAAGAATTGAGGTAGATTTCTGGTCTGAACAACTGAAAACGCCATGACTCTCATCAACCTCAACTGCACTAATGGAAACTGAACCATATATACTATGACTAAACTCTGTGCGGATCCCGCGCGCGGATCGCGGAGTGACCATGCGCGCGCGCGTAATACAATCCGATTGGTCCAATTGTATGGCTCATGCCAACTTTTGATTACATACCAGAGAGTCGTTCTGTCATATTTTGTTGCCTTGCTGTTCTCAGCACCTCTTGGGATGATTTGATGTTGATATTGGTTTGCTTGCAGCCAACTTACGTTGCAAAGGGTGTCTCTGCACTAGCCCCATACACCTTCCTTCTCCACTCCTCTCTGAAAGGGGCATGGACCTTCCAGCCACTAGACGCGTACTTCCATCAAGTAGTGTGGCTTGCTTGACTAGGACAGGGGTGATGAAGTTGCATGCACAGAATAATTAATCACTCATACTTTGACATAATTAGCAATGGTTTAGAACTTCAGTAGGAGAGAACGTATTCGAAATTCTTCGTAAAGTCGATTTACTCAGTAAAGCGTAATATTCTACTCACTAGTACACACTGCCAGGTAGGATGGATACGTGTACTTAACGTATTTGCTGGCCCGTACGGAATGCGGGTTTGGGTTAGTTTTCTGCGCGGGGTCTCACCCCCTGTTTTAGTTGAGCTGCAAAAGGAAAGAAGGCCAGAAATGACCAACATGCCAGTTATAAACTGGCCTACGGGTGTTTCTATATACGAAAGGACTCTCAAAGTAGGCAAAATAGACCGCTACAGTCACATATACTAAAATTGTCTTTATCTTCTTCTTAATTATAATATTCTTCTTTCAAACAGTCTAGTGCAAAATTGATACAAATGTTTTTGTAATGTGGGAGTTTTGTTAAATCCCCAGTGTTTCCCCCTATATTACAGGGGGAATCAATAGGGGATTTGACAAACGGGAGTGACCCCATATTGGGGTATTAGAAAATCGAGTATGTCAAGTCCCCACCTGTACTCCCAATCAGCCCAGGAAGGGGAGGGTGGGGCTTACTATTGATAAGCGCATTATTGAAACATAGTTAGACAATTATCGGAACTTCTATTAGGTACAGGAGAGAACACGACATGAGGTGGTGAAGGAGAAAAATGTGACGGTATACAGTGGTCCCCCTCTCCCCCTCTCCCCCTCTACCTCAAAGGACAGGGGCTCTGTGGGCATTGTCTTTGACTGTGAAAGAAAAATTAATGCAATAGCAAAAAGAATTGTGACACACACTCACCCTCCCCACCCCCCATCTGCCTCCTTCACTCTCACACACACACACATACTCACACCAACTTCAACTCCAGCACACTCCCACTACCAGATCTAGAGACTCAACAAAATCTAAGGGCTGTGCAACCTTGTGTTAAATATATAGTCTTGTACTGTTGTTCATTATGTTAAAATCGTACATGTACACTTGTAGGTCTATAGGAGACATCGCGTCATTTAATAGGGGGCAGCCACTAGCCTGGCATACCAAGGTGGTGCGCCGCGGGCCTGGGTGCTTTAAAGCAGGTCCATCGGGGAAGGGTTCAGACTGCTATAACGAGGCTATGCCCTCAAAGCCCTCTACTCTGGGAAGGGGTATAGCTGATGTAGGGCAGTCTAGTTGCAAGGTTACTATGTGTGGTAGCAATAGGTGCAAAACTTGTAATAGTATCGTGGTGGGAGATAACTTCACTAGTAACCTAACGGGAAAAAAATATAAAGTAGTGAGCCCTAATGATGATATGGATTGTGGTACTAGGAATGTAATTTACCTAATTAATTGTAGTAGATGTGGTGTACAGTATATAGGAAAGACTTGTCAAACATTAAGGTGTAGATTTAACAACCATCGTAGTAGGTTAAAACAGTTATGTGACCTATATTTATACAATCATTTTAATTCTGATGGCCATAATATAGAAGATATGCAAATCATGCCTATTGAAGAGGTTGAAGAGGTTACATTGACTAATATTGATAATTATCAGCAAGGGAAGAATTTTGGTACAAAGAGCTAGGTACAATTTATGCCTATGGCTTGAATGATAATGTTTGACACATAGGTAATATGTCCAAAATGACTGGTAATAATTTGATTGTATATTCTCTTTTTAATAAGCAAACTAATGCGGTTCGTAAACACTTGAGACAACATTTTATGGACATCTTAGAACCTTCTTATGGACATTACCTAAGAGATGGATGCGTCAGGTAGATTGCACCAACTTACAGAGAACCCACTAAGTATCTTATGGTCAAGTTTGATCCCCTTTCCTGCAGTGTACAGCTGATTGCACCAACTTACAGAGAACCCACTAAGTATCTTATGGTCAAGTTTGATCCCCTTTCCTGCAGTGTACAGCTGATTGCACCAACTACAGAGAACCCACTAAGTATCTTATGGTCAATTACATGCACTTTACTACATGACATTACCTAAGAGATGGATGCGTCAGGTAGATTGCACCAACTTACAGAGAACCCACTAAGTATCTTATGGTCAAGTTTGATCCCCTTTCCTGCAGTGTACAGCTGATTGCACCAACTTACAGAGAACCCACTAAGTATCTTATGGTCAAGTTTGATCCCCTTTCCTGCAGTGTACAGCTGATTGCACCAACTTACAGAGAACCCACTAAGTATCTTATGGTCAATTACATGCACTTTACTACATGAGGCACCCCCCCCCCCCCCATGAAATATGTTCTCTATACGGTGCATGTTAATACTGCAGACCTTGCCATTGAGGTGCCCTGAGCCACCAGCTCTCTAAGGAATTGAATTATTTCCCTGCATGTGAGAAGTGAAATTGTGTATATTGTAGACAGATCTAGTTGCCAGATGGTACATTTGTAAACACCAGCTTAGGGTTGTCATATATATACCACATCAAGAGTGGCTTGCAATAAATTCAAATGCCTCAATTACAATGCATCCAGCTCGATATGAAAGTTTATTGTGGTTAACCACAATACCGTAAGTTATGCTCTATCACAGAGCTACAGAGGGAGCTCAGCTGTCCACCTAATGCTCTATGAAACATGCTTTCAAAAAGAGAAAATCCTAGTCACAGGTATATGTATATATAGAGTTTCTTACCAGTTACAGCCACTGGCAGGAACGCGTCTTCAAACGTACATACTAAATGGAAGAAACAGATTACTACACATCTGCCACGGAGTATATATATATAGTATAAAGTAAGGGTTTATACAGAAAATGACAATCACACAACAGTGTATATAATACCATTTACAATATGTAAATATTAAAGCTACGGGACAGGGGATATATATTGATGATCCATATACCAATAGACAGTATGAGTGGCCTCATCGCGCAAATCACAACTAATGACACCACGCTGGTTTGGCCCACTCTACCTGATTAGTACTACAACTCACTGCTTTGATGTTCCTGCTGCATGTGTCTCATAACGTCCCGTGTGGCGACTATATAACACCCCCTCGTCCAAAACCGGGACCACTGCAGGCAATCACTCAAGAATTGAGGTAGATTTCTGGTCTGAACAACTGAAAACGCCATGACTCTCATCAACCTCAACTGAAACTGAACCATATACTACGACTAAACTCTGTGCGGATCCCCCCCATACACAAGTATATATATATATATATAGGTAATGTGGGAGTTTTGTCAAATCCCCAGTGTTTCCCCCTATATTACAGGGGGAATCAATAGGGGATTTGAACGGGAGTGACCCCATATTGGGGTATTAGAAAATTGAGTATGTCAAGTCCCCACCTGTACTCCCAATCAGCCCAGGAAGGGGAGGGTATGTCAAGTCCCCACCTGTACTCCCAATCAGCCCAGGAAGGGGAGGGTGGGGCTTACTATTGATAAGCGCATTCGTAAATGCGCGAAGGTTTTCAAACCGGGTGAGCCTATCACCGACATCATACCTTCTAGTATATGTATGTGCTGTGCGCGTGTGTGTGTGTGTGTGTTTGGTTATATGCATGTATGTATGCATGTACCTCCATCGTGGCCGGGTGTAATCACTGGAAAGGGATGGAAGAAAAATTAAAGCTGATTATTATGAAGTTCATAAGTGTTTTACTTACATGGCAAAGGGTGGAGGCCCCCCTTCCTCTCCCCTACACCTCTTTTTAGTGGTACTGTATACAAAAGTAGAATCAAAATATGAAGGATTCTGGCAAATTAAATCACAGAAACAAGTACATTGACAACAGATAATGAATAACATAATAACCCCACGACATGAAGATATGGGGAGGGGTCATGTTATTGTTGCATGCCATTATCCCTTGTCTACAAAATGTGACAGCTACATCTGACTGAACTATATTATCCTCGTAATGTGTACATGTACTTCACCAATCATGCATGTGTACTAATTCCTATTACGTCATCTGTAATAGCTCTCCATGTGTGTGTGAGAAGAAATGGAAGGTCTACAAAAACATGTTTGTTCCTAGTACTACCATCCCCATCTCTGTAAATAAAAGCGTTAGGCACAGAAATGTGCCTATCTCACTAACAAAAGCACCACTAAGTTCATATGGTGGTAAAGTGTAACTGTTGCTTGACTAGGACAGGGGTGATGGAGCCGCATACACAGAATAATTAATCACTCTAGCATTCACATTACCAATGGTTTAGAACTTCCAGTAGGAGAGAACATATTCAAACTTCTTCGGAAAGTCATTTACTCGGTAAAGCGTAATACTCATTAGTGCACATATGCATGTAGGATGAAGATGATATAAAGACATTATTTTACTTGGGTAGGCGGGTCTGTCTCATTCTGCGGGGGTCGTCTCTGCTGTAGTTGAGCTGCAAAAGGAAAGAAGGCCAAAGATGTCAATGCCATTGAAGTATTACCTCATTGTTGTGCTGGATGCTGATATCAGAGAGTTGGTAGACTATCCATTTGTGACATATTAACAAACTTCTTCATGCATCAATGCTGTCTTGAAGCTTTTTCCTGGACTATAGCAAGAGAAAAAGGACTAACTCTACTACAGAGCACTTTTGCGCGATATTGCTATGCGTAACCCCACATGGCATCACAAGGCACTATTATGTCTCTTCACATGGCATTATTATGTTTTACGCCATCATCCTCTGCATCCTACATCCTTCACCAAAATTGTCCATTAACATTAACACCACAGCATTCTGTTCAGATATTTGAGTTTGTATATATATGTTAATACCTGTTTATTGTGCTCCTTGTAAGGAACGGGTCACTAGAAGGAAAGAGGCTGTGTTGGGTTCTCTGATATAGAAATATTTTACTTTGTGGCAGGTGGTGGGAGAGGAGTCTCTTGGGATGGGGGGTGATTTGCCGATCTGAGGGGGGGGGGGGGGGGAGGGGAACAATTGTAAGGTCCCTAATTACAGTCTAGTAAGGGATAGGGAGATTCAGGGGTGTGTGTGTGTGTGTTCAGAAATGTACCCTTTTGATGTTGATGAAGCGGTGATGGTATTTGAAGAGGAGGATTAAAGATAGGGATAAAAGGTTGAGAGAAGGCACAACAGGTACTACAGGTATAAAGATAGGAGGAGAAGTAAGTAGGGATTGATTTGAGGATGTAGTTGGTGCAGAAATCAAGGCAGGAGTTGGGGGAGGTGCGGTACTCAAGGTGGGAGGTGCGGCACTCAAGGTGGGAGTTGGGGGTGCGGCAGTCGAGGCAGGATGTATAGTAGGGGCACGAGTGGGTGATCTGAGGGGAAAACGGTGTGCAAGGTTCCTAAATACAGTCTAGTTCTGTAAAAGGATGCAGTGATGACAGTGCCAAAACAAGTGCAGTATACATGCAGCAAGATAGGGCATGCAACAATATGTGTAACCCTAAAATAATGTAGTTATGGTTACGTCTACCTTGGATTGATGTGTAACGTGGTGCACGGTATGAATACCTTGATTGATGTGTAACGTGGTGCACGGTATGAATACCTTGATTGATGTGTAACGTGGTGCACGGTATGAATACCTTGATTGATGTGTAACGTGGTGCACGGTATGAATTTAGATTCTGAGGGAGGTGGAAAGACAAAGGAAGTTGACAGCTACTATTGTCCTGAGTGTCCAATAAGTAACCTGACCTTCTGTGAATGCATTTTTTTACTTGAATTATCTGTGAAAGGTAGAATCAATACTTTGGAGTCAGAAGATAAGACAAAGTGTCAGAAGGAAAAGGAACTAACTATATACACTCATCATTCCTACCTGGAATTGATGAAGTGGTGCATAGAATGAATTTAGAATCTGAGGGAGGTAGAAAGACAAAGGAAGTTGACAGCTGGTATTGTCCTGAGTGTCCAATAAGTAGCCTGACCTTTATCATCCCAGTAATTACACAGTGTGTGTAATTACTGGGATGATCTGTGAAAGGTAGAATCAACACTTGTAGTCAGAGGGAGACAAGACAGTGTCTCACATGTACAGAAGGTGCAAAACTACATTACATTTTAAAAACTACATTACATTTTATTATGGAAATACTTACGAAAGGCTTCGCCTCATGAGGTCTGAAAGGGGAAGGAATAAGATGAGATATATACATCAATGGAAGGTGGCAATAGTGTGTTTGGTGATATGCATGTATGTATGTATTTATGTACCTCCATTGTCCTCCATCGTGGCCGGGTGTAATCACTGGAAAGGGATGGAAGAAAAATTAAAGCTGATTATTATGAAGTTCACAAGTGTTTTACTTACACAGCAAAAGGAGGGGGGGCACCTTCCTCCCCCCTACACCGCTACCTTCCTCCCCCCTACACCGCTTTTTAGTGGTACTGTATACAAAAGTAGAATCAAAATATGAAGGATACTGGCAAATTAAATCGCAGAAACAAGTACATCGACAACAGATAATGGCATGCAACAATTGACATGAAGATAGGGGGAGGGGTCAATTGTTGCATGCATTATCCCTTGTCTACAAAATGTGACAGCTGCATCTGACTGAACTATATTATCCTCATAATGTGTACATGTACTTCACCAATCATGCATGTGTGCTAATTCCTATTACATCATCTGTAATTAGCTCTCCATGTGTGTGTGAGAAGAAATGGAAGGTCTACAAAAACATGTTTCTGGCACTACCATCCCCATCTCTGTAAATAAAAGCCTTAGGCACATTTCTACATGTATATCTCACTAACAAAAGTACCACTAAAGTAAAAGTTCATATGGTGGTAAAGTGTGAAAAACTTGCTTGACTAGGACAGGGGTGATGGAGCTGCGTCTTTGTATTCTAACACGAATAAAAAATAACTGGTCACTGGAGAGCTCATTCTTCAGAAACAAGAATGAAGAATGTAGGGATGGCACAGTGCCAAAAATTGGGAAAGGCATATCTGTAGCATGCAATAATAACCCTACAATAGCATTCAAGAGTTCTGAGCTGTTCCATATACATGTACATGTTAAAACCTGGGTGGGAAAGGTGTGGACTGGCAGCTCTAAGACAAAGGATAAGAAGGTTGAGGTGTGTGTGTGTGTGTACAAATTAACATTAACGCCACAGCATTCCATTGATTTTACCTTGGGGGAGGGTGTGGGGCAGTTGCGGGTGGGGGTGGAGGATGTGATCTGGGGGTGGCAAAACAAGGTTCCTAATTACACTGACTCTAGTTCATGCCATGGCTCTAGTTGTATCACTTAATGGAAATACTTTTACACTTGTACATTTGCCTGAATGGTGTTTCTGGTACAACCATCCCAAGATTTAATAAAAGTGCTTATACATTGTATTCTTGAAAATTACCTTTCAGACCTCGGAAAGAGACATGGAGGTGTTCTGGAAAGGGAAGGAAAAGATATTCAGTTGGAACAGAAACATAAAAAGCATGTGAAAGCATTTATATACATACCTCTCCATGTCTTCCCCATCTCCCCGATTCTCTTGACGTGGGGGACTGAAAGCAATGAAAAAGAAAAGGCAGATCAAATATCGTGAATTAGGTGCAACATAATTCAACATTTTAATGAAAATGTTTTTACTCTTGTGTACAAATTAACATTAACGCCACAGCATTCCATTGATTTTACCTTGGGGGAGGTGGGGGAGGGTGTGGGGCAGTTGCGGGTGGGGGTGGAGGATGTGATCTGGGGGTGGCAAAACAAGGTTCCTAATTACACTGACTCTAGTTCATGCCATGGCTCTAGTTGTATCACTTAATGGAAATACTTTTACACTTGTACATTTGCCTGAATGGTGTTTCTGGTACAACCATCCCAAGATTTTTATACATTGTATTCTTGAAAATTACCTCTCAGACCTCGGAAAGAGACATGGAGGTGTTCTGGAAAGGGAAGGAAAAGATATTCAGTTGGAACAGAAACATAAAAGCATGTGAAAGCATTTATATACATACCTCTCCATGTCTTCCCCATCTCCCCGATTCTCTTGACGTGGGGGACTGAAAGCAATGAAAAAGAAAAGGCAGATCAAATATCGTGAATTAGGTGCAACATAATTCAACATTTTAATGAAAATGTTTTTACTCTTGTGTACAAATTAACATTAACGCCACAGCATTCCATTGATTTTACCTTGGGGGAGGTGGGGGAGGGTGTGGGGCAGTTGCGGGTGGGGGTGGAGGATGTGATCTGGGGGTGGCAAAACAAGGTTCCTAATTACACTGACTCTAGTTCATGCCATGGCATACTTTTACACTTGTACATATATATTTACCACATGTATGTGCAGAGAAATGGGGATGGTGTGTCATATACATATATTGGACTGGCAGCTTGGTCTTAAGGCAAGCGATAAGGAGATTGAGGTGTGTGTGTGTCTGTGTGTGTGTGTGTGTGTGTGTCTTTGCCTGAATGGTGCATTTATATACAGATAATTAATTACAGAAACCAAGTGAACTGCCCCATCATGTAAGTATGGCTGTACCTCCTAGCTGCCTTTGTTTTTCTGTGTAAATAAAAAAAGCAAAATTTCACTTTAGGTACACAATATTCTACAGTAAGCAAGACACTTGCAACGTAGACATACCGATATATTGCCACATCTTTCTCCTCGCTGCTCTCACTGGAGGATGGAGGAAGTTATACATGCAATATTATAATCTCTGCATAAGCCCTGTATGTACATTGGAGGAAGTTATACATGCAATATTATAATCTCTGCATAAGCCCTGTATGTACATGTATATTTAATAAGTACTTGCAATATGTAGGTACTGATGTGGTACATGTGATATTGCAGTGCATGCATTTATTAGCACATGAAACACTACGTCACACGTTCAGGCTCACTTTGTAGCTTTGGAATTACAATTGAAAGCTCAAAACTTAGATGGAAAACTGTACAGTACCAGTGAGAATCAATATACATGTGGTTTCAATTGTACAACTGATACACATATATACTGTAGCTTGCCTCCGTCATCTCTTTCCTTTTCCGTCTCTGTGTTCTCCCCCCTCCCCCTCCCCCTGAATTGGGTGCAACAATAAATTAAATGATGATTAATATTATCATGGATGTGACATGTCAAATGATGGGGGACTCTGGTCACCTTGCAGTGAGGGACTGGGGGCAGATTAAAATTGAAATGGGAGCAAAAGGGATGGTTAGCTTTCATTGACGGTATATAGGGAATGTTTATTGGTGACTTAGGCATAATGGATGAACAGAAATTTTCTACATGATGATGTTAATGTTGTAGGCTCCTAATTAAACGTAAAAGGTTCCTAATTACAGTCTAGTTCATGCTATGGATACCCAGAAATGGCTGGTGGAAGGTGATGCCTCGCCTCCCAGTCACCCCATGGCTCCTGGACTGGAGGGTTACTAGAAGGAAAAGTACACGAGAGTAGAGTAATCATTTGTACATACATGTCGGTATAGGAAGGGGGCGTAGGAGGCTGAAGCCTCTCAAGAGTTTGTAAAGGGGGACAGACCGAGCCTAGTTTTGGCACATCATTTTAGTGGTGTGTTTACACACTTTAAATTGATTTTGTCTGGGGGTGGAAACAACGTTCCTAATTATATCTACATTGTACCTGTATATACCTACCTCTCATAGGCATCCTCTACATCTGGGCTGAATGGACATTGAAGGGAAAGAGCAGATTGTAAATGAAATTTTAACACGAAATTTAAGTGTGTAAGGAGATTGGGTATACATACATGTATGTAGTTACCACATGTATATATGTGCAGAGAAAGGTGGGGATGGTGTGTCTGTATGCATACCTCTCCTCCTCTGGTGGCGGTGCACATGCACAGTGAGGGTTACCATGTGTGGCCATACTTTGTGTACATGAGTAACATGCTGTTTCAATTACATTTACCAACACATGCATGAGTATTAGAATCATTAGTCAACATACTGCTGGCCACTTCTATCTGCCATCTGTTGCTGCTGGTGGTTTCTGATCTCTGTTAGCAATCTGAAAATAGGTTGACAGATTATCGTCACGCATGCAGGAGTGTATTGAATGCTTCTATTACAATGCATGGACGTGGAAGTAGCCTCATACCCAGGCGTTCGGTTCCTTTTCGAACCCCTGGATATGAGGCTAGACATGAAAGTTTATTGTAGAGTACAAGCTCACACGATTATGGCCGCAGTAGAATCTCCACCTCCTCCACCTCCACCTGTCCCTCCTCTACCATGTCCCATCCCTCCTCCACCATGTGCCATCCCCTCCTCCACCATGTCCCATCCCTCCTCCACCTGTCCCTCCTCCACCATGTGCTTCCCTCCCTCCTCTGGCACCCCGTCCTGAACATGTAGTACACAAGGAGAGAGAAAAGAGTGTGTGCATAGATCTTGTCTGTAAGGTATGTATGGGATGGTAAGGTGGATCAACACCAGTCTACAAATACATAGTGACTAAGTCTAACAAAGATCAGTAGTATTATGAAATTATAAGCATGAACGCTTACCTCTGCCCCCACCTCTTCCCCTTCTCCCTCTGATCACCCTACCTCCTGGAGTGTTGCCTGGATAGAAGAATCGAGAATAAAAGCAAAAGAAAGTCAGTAGAAATGTGTGTGCTCCACAAAGACATCAATATACCTCCCTAATGAAGCACTAGGAACAAGTATGTATGCACAAATATACACTGGTGAACAAGCACCTAGCTTTGTGTATTTTTCTATGCTGCTCACTCTGGATTGTGCTTAGACCTTGTGCAACTATGTGGACTGCACACCTACACTCATGACATGTACACGTCCACAGACACATACAGACCCTACTCAGACCTCAGAGACACACACATCAAGGGTGGTTATATTTTTTTCATGGGTGAAGGTTAACCCACAATACCGTAAGGTATGCTCTATCACAGAGCTACATAGGCAACTCAGCTCTCCACCTAATTGCTCTATGAAACACGCTTTCGAAATCCTAGTCACAGATATACGTATAAAGTTTCTTACTAGTGAACAGCCATAGGGAGGTAGGTGTTGTCAAAAGTGCAGACTAAATGGAAGAAACAATATTAGATTACTCAGTACGCATCTGCCACAGAGTATATATGAGGGTGTACAGAATCACACAAACACTGTAAATAATACCATTTACACATGTAAATATTAAAGCTGCGGGACAGGGGATATATATTGATGATCCATATACCAACAGACAGTATGAGTGGCCTGTGGGAACGCGCAAATCACTACTAGCTATGACCCAGCTGTTTTTAACCCTATTGAGTGTTGGACGAGATGGCCCAGTCTACCTGATTAGTACTAGTCTACTACAACTCACTACTCTGGTGTTCCTGCTGCATACGTGTTAAATATCCTGGGTGGCCCCGGCCTCGTCCAGAACTTGACGCGGCAGCCAGGAACACTTCCAGCCGACAACCAGGCCACCTTGGTTCCTGCAGCGTTCCTGGCAATCTCTCAAAACCGGGCGAGTTTCGCGCTTGTATAGCTGCAAAAGCCATCTGAACTGATCGCTGAACTGAACCTGAATGCGAACTCTGACGCTATTTTACAGTGTACGTGTGCGGCCGGCCGGAGTGACTGTGCGCCCGTAATGCAATGCGATTGGTCCAATTGTACGGCTCATGCGCGCGCGAAATTTTGATTATATACCAGAGGGAGTCGATATGCGACAGACTCTCAGTGTAGGAATGGCACCAAAACCTTCATTAGTCACATCCCAGAACTCCTGAACACTGCACTTGCATATTTTAACTTGTTTATACTGAACGTGCATAGCTGTAGTCTAATCAGGTTTTTTCATAGAATTTGCTCAATATCAGGAGATTAGTAATATATTATAGAAACTCTCTGATGGACAGTGTGATGGACAATGCAAGAGTATCAAGTTGATGTCAGAGTAGGAAAAGTGGGCTCAACCGAGCTTGAACCAGTGACTTTGGGTTAGTATATACCCCAATGCGGAGGAGATGTTAAGTGCAGTGTTCAGGAGTTCTGGGGTGTAACTAATAAAGGTATAACTAACGTATTATTCTAGCCCAGAATTGACTCAAATTCAAACGTTTCAACAATTATACGAGTATCATCATCAGGGAATGGAAAATGACAAGAAACCTAAACTATAAATACAGTGATGATAGAGACAACAGTCTAGAGACTGACAAGAAGTGTGTAATGCATACAATAACCAGAGACAGTATATAAAGTATGCAACAGTACAGGAGGAAAATCTGTGGGTTTACAATAAACATATGGCAAACAAGAAGAACATAACAGTCAGTAGGGCACCACTATGCATTGTGGGTAAGTGTACATTGTGGGTTGTGGGTAAGTGTAGAGGAAATATATACTGTATTCTGTTCTATGTTATACAGTATATATTTCCTGTACAGTACTGGTAATACTGGTAATGTAGGTAATGTAGGTAATACTGGTAATGTAGGTAATGCTGGTAATGTAGGCACCACTATGCATTGTGGGTAAGTGTACATTGTGGGTTGTGGGTAAGTGTACAGGAAATTTATACTGTATTCTGTTCTATGTTATACAGTATATATTTCCTGTACAGTACTGGTAATACTGGTAATACTGGTAATGTAGGTAATGCTGGTAGGTAATACTGGTAATGTAGGTAATGCTGATAATGTAGGTAATGCTGGTAATGTAGGTAATGTAGGTAATGCTGGTAATGCTATGGCCACTGTAGCTCGCTTGACTGCGCATAACAGGTGCCACGAGGGGGTGGTTCCTCGTGCCGTGAAATGGGAGTGCGCTGTAGTGTACCGCCACTCGACCGACCACTTCAGAGAGTGCGTGGGAGGTTTTATCAGATAATACTCACAAGCCGACGGTGAATATGCAAAGCATTTGTGGGCGAGCGCTAGCCTCGGTTCCAGGCCTTCCCCGCGAGCGTTTCATTACGCGCTGATTCCCCGACTTTCAATGTTTTATTCCCACGCACAATTAGCGCGTAATGTAAATCCTCGCGGGGAAGGCCTGGAACCGAGGCTAGGCGCCAGGCGAGCGCAACGAGCGGAAGATAAAAAGAGGCAAGGCCGGCTACGTTTGCGCGTTGCGCGGGGACGCATGCGCACTGACCGCGGTCGGTGGATGACATTTAAACATCCGGTCTACATACATACAAACAAAATTGCCATGAGTTCACTACATGTTGTACGGGCTCGCTGCGCTCGCCCAATTATATGCAAAAGTGCGCAATTTTGTAAGCGAAAGGGTTAAACTAATGAGCCTGTTGGACTGTGTTTGCTGTCCTAAACATAACTACCGGACAGCAGTAATTTCGGATGACCTGAAAACTTCGTCTGCAGAGACATATAGAAATGTCATAGGGAGAGCTTGTCGTTTGGCGTGCTTTATGCGCCAAAAACTACAGAATGTCTCAGGACAATGGGATGAAGAGGACAAGGTGGTTGCACTTTGGGCGGAAAGCTGCCCCGAAGCTGTGTCCGGAATCCTAGGTATCCTAAGTGTCCCAGCTGTCTATATGCCGATGATTTTAGGTCAACAAAGTCCTCAACTTTCAGGTAAAGTTTACAAATTATGCGTTTTACGTAATCTCCTTTTCTGATTTCCTTTCCAGGTAACAGACAGAATGGAATGGAGAGAAGACTGCGGCAGTATGGAGTGAGGACTGCACTGGTTCATCACTCTTGCATTCCTGTTAGTGTATACATGTCACTGTGAGATGAACAGTTCACAGACTGTGTCTTCCTCACTTCAGGTATTTGTGGATGAAGGTTGGTCCGATATTCATGTAACTATCGACACATCTCTGGTGGAGTTTGGATTCATTTGTGCTAATTTCGACTATCGTGTCACAGTTCCCCCCTCACCTCTCACCCCCTCTCCCCCTCTCTCCCGCCCCCCACCCATCCCCACCCACCGCTGTACGTCCACAAAGACGTGTCCAGACTGCCATTTACTCCATCCAAAGCCAAACTCCAACAAACAGTCACTTCACTACTTGTCTACAGACTTGATTAGAGCCTACTATAGAGACGTACAGGAGGTCACCCATTGCTGTGTATGTGATAGACACACTCCAACTGGATATCTGACCGACTGTGCCTCTACTATAAATAGCTCAACTGATGCAGGCCATCCCATTGTGGCTATTAATAGTAACACCTGCAGTAGTGATAAGTGGAACTTCCCCACCTTGTGTCCCATGTCATTGGCCTATGTGATGCACACGTCAGGTACTACAGGTCGTCCTAAACCAGTCCGAGTACCCCACTGTTGTATTGTACCCAATGTCATTGACCTGACACGACGATTCTTCATCACTCCTGATGATTGCGTGTTTAATGCTGCTCCACTGACCTTTGACCCATCAATCGTAGAGGTATTAAATGTGCCTCTCTGAAATGATCAGTAAATCAATCAATAGGACGCCTTTTTGGACTCCAAATGCCAGACACCTCTTTGAGTGCCTGGATTAGCGGGACAGTTATATCCACTTCACTCATGTCTTAATCATCTCTCCTTTCTGTAGATCTTTCTCTCTCTCTGTAATGGAGCTGCTCTGCTGACAGTAAGCCATCAGGTGAAGCAGTCGCCACGTGACCTAGCCAGTGTTCTCTTTGTCAGAAATCACACGACTGTCTTACAAGTCACTCCATCTTTGTTTCACCGTTTTCCTGACAAAGACAGGCTGTTGGGGGACCGGTCTCGTGTGAGAATTTTAGCTTTTGGTGGGGAAAAATTCCCCCCATTACGACCCCTAGCCAAATACAAGACTACCACAGTACGTTGTAACTTCTTTTTGACCAACTGTGAAAGTGAATGGTTGTGTTTGTGTCCCTTTCTAGAATATGACTCAGATTTTCAATATTTATGGAACCACTGAGGTGTCCTCATGGTCCACCTGCCATGCCGTGGGTGAGGCAGTTCTCCGCAGATCTCCAGCAGAGAGAGGAGAGAGGGAGAGGAACAGAGGAGGTAGGGAGGAGGGTGAGATTGAGGAAGAGAGTGTGCCTCTTGGAGAGCCACTGCTGGGGACACAGGTGGAGGTGAGGGGAGAGCTGTCGGACAAAAATGGAAGATTTGGAGAAATACATTTAGGTAAAATTCTTGGCTCTATTAGTCAATTCTTAAGTATGTGATATATATGTGTATAGGGGGAGGGTACAGAGTGTGTCTCCTAGGAGATGAGATAAGCCCCTCCCCCTATACCCTGAGGGGCACTGGGGATCAGGGGTGGGTGTCTGAAGAGGGTGTGGTATACTTTACTGGACGGCTCGATCGACAGATCAAACGCTGGGGTCACAGGATCAACCTGGAGCAGATAGAGGAGGTATGTTTTTTGAGGTAAACTCAATCATGTACCGTTCTACAGCTGCTTGTCTCTCTGTGTCACAGTGTATCCAGTCTCACCAGTCAGTCAGTGTGTGTGCTGTGACTACCCTTCCCACTGGTCACCTCCTTCGTGGTATCAAATTGGACTCTTCACATCCAGAGACCCGACTGGTTGCTTTTGCTGTACCAATATCCCACCACTACTCTACACCTTCATTGTGGGTTGATCAGCTAATGTCTGATCTTGTCCACTCTCTGCCAGGCCATCTTGTTCCAGATGTGATAATGCCTGTTCACTACCTTCCCTCCAACCAGCATGGTGTGTAGCATTGAACATCCAGGCAGGATATTAGGTGTCCTGATTAGTAAGATGTCCTGACTAGTGAGGTGCCCTAATTAGTGAGGTGTCCTGATTTCGAAGTACATAAAATGTCCTATTTTTCATAATCATTTGTTGCAGGTAAGGTCGATGTGAACCGTCTTCTGTGTTTTGACAATGACCCCTCTCTCTACCTGACTCCACTGCCACCTGCCCTGCCACAACCATTATCGGATAGAGACACACATTCAGTGGAGAAAAATGTGTCTGTATTTCAACCTTTGACCTCTGGGGAACTGCGACCTGGGACTACAGTGCTACGAGATATACATGCTGTACGGGATACACTTCTCACACTGGTAACCCGTTTTACTCGTTTTTCAAACTGGCCGCCTGATTTAACCCTTTTGGAGCTCGGTGCATCCTCCTTCGATGTCGTTCGAATTGCTGATGCTGTTGAACTTCAGTTCCATCGACATTGCTCCCTACCTCAACTGACGCATGTCTTATTGAGTCGAAATTTGAAGGAAGTGGTGAACTATGTGTGGACAGAGCTTGGTGGTGATGAGGGGAAGGGAGGAGTGGGTGATGGTGAGGGGAAGGGAGGAGTGGGTGATGGTGAGGGGAAGGGAGGAGTGGGTAATAGTGAGGGGAAGGGAGGAGTGGGTGATGGTGAGGGGAAGGGAGGAGTGGGTGATGGTGAGGGGAAGGGAGGAGTGGATGATGGTGAGGGGAGGGGAGGAGAGGTTTGTGTGAGTGGTGATGAGGGGAAGGCAGGAGTGGGTGATGGCGAGGGGAAGGGAGGAGAAGTATGTGCAGGTGATGGTGAGGGGAAGGAAGGGGAGGTTTGTGTGAGGGGTGATGAGGGGAAGGGATGGGAGGTACATGTCAAAGAGAGGGTTGGATTCTCACAGCTCTGTAAGAGAAAGAGGGAGTTGGGAGAAGCCCCTACAGCCAAGAGAGCTTGTGTGTCAATACATTCATTCAGAAGAGGACAAGCATTTGTCAATGGAGAGTAAGCTTGTAGTTTAGTGCCTGTGTTATGATATCATAATTACATCATTATCGTATACCACAGGCTATCTCTAACTGCTCTATGCGTCCAATCAGAAGGCACAGACACAGAAAGTTGGAGTCGTAAACTCTGTATGAATATTAAATGGAGTTTCAACACTGGACGATGTGTAGATGCTTCGCCACTTGTTGTGAAGAAAGTCTCAGCCCAACCCACTGTCTTTATTGGCTCCCATTCGGGCATATTTGTGTCTCTCTCTGTTCATTCTGGAGAGAAGCAATGGCTCGCACAACTCAGTGACAGAATTGAATCTTCTGCATGTTTGTCGCTCTGTGGTGGTTACGTTATTGTAGGTGAGTCGTTTGACTTGTCACCTTGGTGAACTGTACGCGCGCGCGCGCGCGCGACGACATCGCTTTCGACATTAGTAGGAATATTTGAACCCTCCTTCACAGGTCTCCCATGTGGTCTAGTGGTTAGGATTCCTGGCTTTCACCCAGGCGGCCCGGGTTCGATTCCCGGCATGGGAACTTTTTTTTGCTCTTTTCTTTAATTATCTCACTCCTTTTTACTTTTTTCCTGTGTTCTAGGCACTGCTCTTACTTCATTATATTTTTTCAATTCTTAGGTTGTTATGATGGGACTGTATACTGTCTTCAATCCGAGAGTGGTGTGATCTACTGGACTCTCCAACTCAGCCACGAGCCTGTGAAGAGCTCTGCTTGTGTTGACACCACTAATGGATTGATATGGATAGGATCACATGACCACCACCTGTATGGGATAGATATAGAGGTATGTACAGGTCAATAGTGGTGTAAACTCGTAACTACAATCATGTTTTGTTATAGAATACTTGAAGCTTAGAATACTTGAAGCTTAGAAGCTTGGTATGCAGTGCAGCTAAACATGAAGTGTCTCTCAAGTCAATGGTAGTGTTGTCTATAATCATGTCATTTGTCTACAGGTAGGGCGTGTTATCCACAAGGTGTTCCTCGGTGGAGGAGCCTGCTTCTCCTCTCCCTGCATTGACCCTCACAGAGGCCTGGTCTATGCCGCCACACTACAAGGCACACTTGCAGCTGTTGATAAGGTTAACTTCTCTCTCTCTCTCATTCCTACATCCAGCCTCTTTCATTGATAGCCTTGTGTAACTTCCACCACAAATTGTCCGTGTTATTTCAATGCATTCTTTTGAAAATTCCAATCACAAGAGTGATGTTGTCACTTTGCTCAAGGCTGTGATGGTATGTATCAGCCACTGTACAATATTGTCACAAATGGATCGACAGTGTTCCACTGAGATTCATGTCTCCTTCTTGGGAGATTTCTTAGAAATATTGGTATGTAGTTATCCCTGCTGGACAGATTCCTAAGCATGAACCATAAGCATAATTACATATGAAGGCATGTAAAGCATGAACTAGCTAGAATAATTCTATGCATGAAGGAATGTACAAAACTAGCTTAATGTATACAATGATGTTTGCCTGGTTCAGAGGACACAATTGGAGAGTGGTCCCACGCGTGCACATGAATACTTTGGCATGTGTAGAGTGGCTACTACTGTGTAATGGGACCACTATTCACAAACAGATGCTTGGTATTCATTTCTGCAAAGCTTCATTTGGCTACTGTGTTTATCAATAGACATGAAATTTGAACCTCACATGTATATTTCCTGTGAGAAATGAAGCCCATTGATAGTCCTATTGCTGGGTGTACCATAGTAGTCTCTTGTGTATGAGCACTTCACGATAGCCTGTTAGAGAGGTACAGGGAATCCCAGACACTGTCTATAAACAGTACACCTCCTGCTGCCCTAAGTTTCTCTCAATATCGTGACACCTCACAAATCAGGACACTTTCTTCCGTCCCAAGGGTGTCTGGATTAGAGAGGTTTTCACTGCTCATTTGTTCGCAGACTGAAGGACGTGTTGTGTGGACCTATTCATGTGGTAACAAGCCAGTCTTCTCCTCTCCCTCTCTCCTCCCTGGTGGTGAGGTGGCTGTGGGGTGCGTTGACGGTAGTGTCTATATCATTGACCCAGACGGAAAGAAGGCAGGTGGTTTGGTTTTGTCTTTTTTTGAGTTGAGGTACATCGATTAAAGGGATCCACTGTTTCTTTCCTCTAGATGAAGCAGCTCAGAACTGGACAACCGATATTCTCCTCCTTGTCAGTTACATTGCTCTATTTCTCACAGCGCTGCGACAGAGACACACTAATTCCACTGACTCAACTACACAGCGGGACTGCACTGCAGACAGTAAAAGATGGTGTGGTAGAGAAAGAAATGAATCGGATGGTACAGGAGGTAACTAGAGTGAAAAAAGAGTATAGTGTCCGGGTATTTTGTGGATCACATGATAAATGTGTATACTGCTGGAATGGAAACGATGGTCAACAACTTTGGAGGACTTCTCTGGATGCCGAGGTCTACTCCACACCTGTTGCCTGCACTCTTCCATGCAATGCCACACTCTCTAAGGACATAAAAGTGGCTCGACCCCTTGGGATCTCACGGACTAGATATAGCACAGAGTCTTGCAATATACCTGTTCCTGTTTTGTCTTCTAACATATCTGCTGCCAGCTCTCCGGAAGTTGCCTGTGTTTGTGCCTGCACAACATCTGGCCTGGTCTATCTCCTAGATATACATACTGGTGGTGTGCTTAGCTCTATCAGGCTGCCGGGAGAGGTGTTTTCATCTCCAGTTGTGGTGGACAATCACATTCTCGTAGGCTGTCGAGATGACTGCATTTACTGCATTGAATGTGTTATTTGACTCCATTCAAATGTCTATCATTGTAAAAAAAAACGCAGTGGACATACAAGGGAAAGAAATTAGTAAATCTACAATCTTAAGTAGGTGTTAATTAGTTTCTTTTATTAACTCTCCCTACCTTTAATCATTGTGATTCAACAATAATGGTAACACTGAAGTGCATTATCCTCGAGGTTGCGTTCGAGACTACAGAGAATGGTAATGCAAGAGATTAAGTTACCCTTCTCAATCAATTTTGGTCGTTTGTCGATTGCTGTACAGGGTGTGGGGTAATGGAAGAGATTAAGTTACCCTTCTCAATCAATTTTTGTCGTTTGTCGATTGCTGTACAGGGTGTGGTGTCTGAGAGTCATGATCAGTAGTCTCTTCGTGCCAGTAAGGATAGCAATGGCACACACCCAGGCCACTGTATATTACAAATGCTGCAGTTATTAGGGCCTATAGCCATGCATGAATGTACCTATATAGAATATTCAATAGAAGGAAAGTCTTGCAAAGCCATAATGCTCATTTTCACGTGTGAATAATGTAACTCTAGTCTCAATAATGTTCCATTACAGACTAATGGTGCGGATGCGCGGTTTAGTCGTCGTACGACGCATGAATGCGAGCTACAATGCTGCGCAGAACTGTATGCTCAGATTCGCGCGCGACAGCCAGCACCCTTTTATGGCTTGCATTGTCATTGAGTGTTAATATAAGTGAAAGAACGACAACGTTCTGCAGCTGAATTGTAAGACATTGAGCCCGCGGCAAAAAGTCAAGATGCTGCCCAGATTTGCGACTGAGAGGCACTACCTAACTCTGCTGTTGTGCCTGCCTCTGCTAGCCTGCTGCATCAAAGGTGAGCCTCCACGTAGCTCCACACTACACTGCCATTGGTGCTGCATTTCAGACACTTGCATCCAGAGCGAGTGCACGTTCCACTCTGGCCAATGCTGCGGTCCAGATACGCCCGCTATCACAGCTCACGAGCACTTGAAAATACTACAACCGTTAAATTTGGCTTCCTTGGTTTCCACTCACAATGTAGAGCACATCCACTTTGTTCTAAATACTTATGTGTTAACAGTAATATATGCAAACATCTCTATGATTGAGAGGGTTGATGGGTTAGGTCAAGCTCTTTAGTGCAAACTATCTGACCAGCAAGTAGTGTGTCCCAACTGCTTTAATACGGATTGTGATACTCGTTGTAGACATCCCACTAATATAAAATCTTTAGCAATAACTCTTCATGTTTCTACGGATGTCTTATACACACTATAGAACAAGGGAGTGGCGATGCAGGTCATTCCGGAGACTCTGAACCTGGACCCAACCCCGGAGTACCTACTCTCATTGACGATGAAGACTTTGGTGAGTGACTGTGTTCCTCCATACATCATAGCAGTTGCTATATACCAATCATACAAACTGATGCTACATCATAGCAGTTGCTATATACCAATCCTACAAACTGATGCTACATAGAACAATACATGCAAAATTGGTCTCACATTTTTGTGTGTGATAGAACTTGCATGAATATATTTGGCCATCTGTTATTATAGCTGCATGGATAACTAAAGAGGTTGTTTTGATAGCAAAGGCACCTATAGAGCCTTATGTAAGAGTTAGTCATACTCCCTGCCTCCAGCACATGCAGTCATGCTAACTCAATTGCTCCAGCATATGCCATTTAGTAGACTTTTAGATCTTCTTAAGTGAGTGACAAAATGGAGATTAGCCACAGTCTTTAAAGTTCAAATTTCAAATTGTCCACAGGAAGCTGTTAAGGGGGGTCAAATTTCCTGTGATTGATTCATGGGATGTGTGGCCATCTTCCAATTGTGTAACAATATATCATGTTTATCTGTGCACACACCACGTACACCACATGTCAGTAATGTCATCACAAGGCAGTGTGGTTAAACAAAAATGTCGACTGATGTACTCTGTTTAAGTACCATACATTTTGCTGTGTACTTAACACAGTGCGTGGAGCATTACAGAATCACATTGTGTATGCATAGAGAAATGGAGCATTCTATTTAAATGTTACTACTAGAAGATACACCTTTAAGTTTATCCCTTTTCAGTACTCATTGAAAGAACATATACTGGTAATCAAATAAGTGTTGGCAGTCAAATCAGCCATTCCATGTAAGGAGCGTTCCTAACTATCCTGTCCACGTTGTGAGACTGTTTATGTACACTGCAAAGTGGAGGTCATTTATTAAGGACTGTGATGTAGTCCCTCGTCTGCCCTAGTATTCACACACACAGTCCTTATGAGTGGATTTGGTGAGCTAAGGAGCCAATTTACATTAGTAACCAGACATACACTTAGTGTTACCCCTACACAACATGAGTAGATATGTTGGTCAACTGGTAGGCAGTGTGTCATAAAACATTGACATTTGTGCATGCATTCAACGTCTGATGTACTATTAAATGCCCTGAGATAACTATGTGACTGCTAGGAATGTTAGAGAACTTACCTTTGAGAAGTGTATGAATCCCCCTTCACCAGAGTCATTAATTACCCCAATTGACCATTAATTACTCATGCCTGTAGAGATATACATATACATACTCTTCATTCATTTACTTTCAAGTTTGCTCGTAGCAGATTAGCAACAAAGAGATATCAGAGACTAGGTGACGATGGCTCTACTTTGTTGTCACTTATTAATTGCTGTGTTTATAGTGCAGAGTCACAATAGGTCTCTATGTATAACTGCATGTTGGGTAAACACACATATACATAAAAGACTGGAAAAAAGCTGATGGATTCTGCGCAGCTTTCAGCATATTGGAGAGGTCATTAGGAGCCATATGACACTCTTTGTTGCACTGATCATCTGCAATCATACACTATTATAGCCTTCTCGTGGAAGTAATCTGTACAATTGCTATATATGTGGAGACTCTGGAAGCACGAAGACCCTGCCATGTAGAAAGAGAATCCTATCAGTCTGATGTGCATAAGATAGGGCTTAGCTTTCAGTCATGCTTACTAGTAGTTTTGATTATGTAACAACCCTTGGGCCTCCATATTATCCCATGATAGTGTACTGGCAGTCAGACATGCATCATCAGCAACTGTTGTTCCTGAGTGGAAGGTAGTTCCCATTAAACAATATGTGGGCAGCTGCTTCCAAGTCAAAACTTCTGGCACAATCTTGGCCAGTCACTTTTAAAGCAGAAGAGAAGTAGCCTTAGGGATGGCATTGTACATACTCATTACAGAGTGTGACATTACGTGTAGTATCAACAATGTGTACCCTACAAAGGACCCTGCATACAAAACAGCATCAAATTTAAAATAGAACATATGCTGCACATTAGTTGCTTGGCTCTTCAGCTTGACTTTCTGTCGTGACTGTCAACTGTGAATGAATTAGTATTTTGTCTTTCTTTGTCGGTCACTGGGCAACGTGGTGAGTAAAGCTGGCAACCGTCATGTCTCACCTCAATTGTAATAATGTTAAAGACATTAAGTAGTTTGTCAAAGGTACAATGCTACAACTTTCTCCGTCTCTCTCTCACGCTCCCACTCTCGCTGTCTTCTTTCTTCATCTTCTTGTCTCCTCCTTCATTCTCTCTCACCCCTTCATTCCCTCCGTCCCTCTATCCCTCCTCCTCTCCCTCCCTCCCTCCCCTCCTCTTTCCAGATGGCAAAGTCCCAGTTACTTTCTATGCGTCCACTGCAATAAACTGCATTCATTGGAAGGTGAGGATATTTGCAGTAATTATGGTTTGGCTATCACTCGGTTTACCAAATAACAAACTATGGACTGACGTGAGACGAGCTGTCTAGGTTTTAGTGGTCTGTTTTACTGACAATAATATTTGGTTTTTGAAGCCAAGAGCATGCATGTGCCTTTGGCATTCAAAGAACCTAATCTAATATCATTCTTTGCCAATGATGCCACTTAGCTTCTGGTTTTCCGCTGAAAATAATCTTGTCTCCTGTTTGTAACTAGGTGGTGTTTGTTCACACTACCTAAACCATACAAACAGATAAGTGTTTGCTAAGTGGCGTAGTGATTGCAGTGTAGATAAGTCTGTCCCTAGACATACAGACACACACCCAGCTCTTTATTTGTAGCCAGGAGCCTCCCATTACTGTGCTTTGACTGGATAATTCAATGTGTTATTGTTGGCACCACCGAGTGTATAGTTACATTATCTGACCTTTGACCGATTTGGTGCTGTTTTGTAAACTTTTTAATCAGCGTTGAAGGCAGTTTGCATGCATGGAGCCAGAGCATAGGATGGGGGGGCCAGGGGGCCATACCCCCCCCCCCCCCCCAATCTTTGCTAAATGTAGGTTGTACAGTACTTGAATGTGCATGGGCATAAGCATGATGCAGACACTTCTATCTCTGCCCCCCTAATCACAAATGGTTCCTACACCTATGGCTATAGACTGGCTAGTGTACAGGCAGTGAGTTCACATCCTGGTGAAAGGTTCAAGGAGTAAAGCTTCCCACCATAGGCAGGTTGTGGTCTTGTCTTCTCCAATTCCTGTCACTTCTCCAGGAAGGGGAAGTTATGACCCTGCCTCTGCCTACCAATCCCCTCAACCACAGAATAGTTGTGTATATACTATTGTCTTCCATATACATGGTTATATGTGTGTGTGTTTCCTACCAATATATCCCCTCACCACAGAATAGTACACATATACTAGTCTTCCACATATTTGGTTATATGTGTGTGTCTCTCTTTCCTTCACTGACAGTATAACGACAGAGAGAGTGGCTCAAAGACTCTCATTAACAAAATGCTTGTGTACGTGGCAGCGGCCTGTGAATGTCCCTTCAGCAGAGCATACATCACGCCATTTGAATCGAAATGTGACTCCTTTTCAGGGTCTCTCCTTGTCAGTACCAACATCACCCTCCCTTACAACCAGCCGCACGACCAGTTTGTCAACCACCTCAAGAATTGGGTCATGACAGAACCGAGTTTTGTGAAGGTGCTTGAAGTTGGGAGTACAACAGTCAATGTGGTCAAGATAGAATTCACGCACATATCATCACCCGGATCAGGAGACCCTCCAACTGAGACGCCACCTAGTGAACCGACTTCAGACCCAGATAGAGAAGACACCGATGGTGAGGGTGGAAGTGCTTCTGGAGATTTGGGAGGGGATGTGGGAGGGGATGTGGACGACGACTTTGAAAGTTCCTCTGTGACCATTTCCACTGACATTTACCAACTTTTACTTGCATGTATAGTTGTACTAGGCTCGTTGCACCTTGTAAATAATTCATGAACTCACTAATGCAGGTTATCACTCCATTTTCTCAATCGTTATATTTTATCACTTCATCAGTTCATTACTGTGCTACCATACTATTACTGTTACAGTCTTCATTGTAATATGTTCATCACAAGCTATAGGACTGCATTCCTACCATGTTTATATTTGCACCACTCAGTGTGTATGTGTAACTCTGTACATAAGCTGTTATGGGATACCTTTGTGGTTGAGTACTGAATTCATCCGTACACTGTTCCTGACAGCAATGACTTTGTATGGAAGTTCATGCTGACAGTTAACCACTCTATGCAAACCTGCTCTGTAATGAATGATTGCATGTGTAGGTGAAGATGCTTACAGCAGATATACTGAAGTAAGCCATTCCTCACTGACATTATCAGAAGGCTATAGAACTTGAGCTGCCAATGTTTGAATGAGAGACATGTACACAGTATTGCAATGTTCCAGGTATACCTTCTCTTTCCCATACTGTACATAATAACTTGTAGTGTAGTTATGGGAAGTGACAATTGATCTGTTCACACTATGTATATGAACAATTGCATGAGAGAGCTCTGGTTAGAAGATTGTACAGCACAATGGTCACGTGTTCCCAAATTGTACTAAGCCAGGCCCTAACTGTGAGGTTTCAGCCTCCTGTCTGCAGGTAGGGATGCCCCTACATAGCAGGTGGAGAGAGACAACTGTCTTACATGAACTACCACATCCCACTTGCATCCTGTGTAGACAATACCTACCTCCAGGAACATAGTCATATTACAATTTCACAATCCTTTAGCAACTATAAACATAGCATGACATCATGCATGTGAACAGAGCCTATAAAACCAGCCTGCAGCCAACCAGTCATCCACTAGTTGCTGGTTACTTGGAACCTGAAGCTCAGTTAGTATCAATACTCTCTCTATATAACTATTCAAAGATGCTTGCAAAGACCTTGCTCAGATTTATCCCACTCCTACTCCTTATCTCTAGCTCCTGTAAGTTTCTAGCAGTATACTATCTGTCTTATTTACAACAATTTTTTGTTTCTTGTGTGATAAGATGTATTTTTGCTACAGTTGGAAAAGTGGTAATATTTCAAGAAGGAGAATACAGAACAGTTAGCAATGAAATAGAAAAGAGAGACTCTGGATCAGGTGACTCTGGAATGTCTGGCAATAATACAATGCCTTCTGAGATCCCATCGGGCAGTGGTAGTGCACCTTTTGACAACCTATCAGGTAGTGGCAGTACTCCTTCTGAGATCCCTACTCCTTCTGAGATCCCTACTCCTTCTGAGATCCCTACTCCTTCCGAGGTCCCTACTCCTTCCGAGGTCCCTACTCCTTCTGAGGTCCCTACTCCTTCTGAGGTCCCTACTCCTTCTGAGATCCCTACTCCTTCTGAGATCCCTACTCCTTCTGAGGTCCCTACTCCTTCTGAGATCCCTACTCCTTCTGAGGTCCCTACTCCTTCTGAGATCCCTACTCCTTCTGAGATCCCTACTCCTTCTGAGGTCCCTACTCCTTCTGAGATCCCTACTCCTTCTGAGGTCCCTACTCCTTCCGAGGTCCCTACTCCTTCCGAGGTCCCTACTCCTTCTGAGGTCCCTACTCCTTCTGAGATTCCTACTCCTTCTGAGGTCCCTACTCCTTCTGAGATCCCATCAGGTAGCGGCAGTGACATTCCATCAGGTAGTGGCAGTGCTGATATCCCTGAAGATAGTACAACACCCACTCCTACTGTAACTGTTACAAGCACAACTTCACAAGTATCTACCTCTAAAATGGCTGCCCCCACTTCAGCTGCTGGAACACCAGAACCACCCCCAAGTTCATTACCTTCACAGCCAATGCCAGCATCTAGTACCACAAGGCCTACTTCCAGCATGGCCCCAGATCTCACCACCCCAGTTTCTGCCATTACTGCTACATTCACCTCTGATGCAGTACCTGCCACCTCTACCACTGTCTCCACTACCACTTCTACACCCACTGTTCAAGTACCATCAACGCCATCCCCCACCCCTGAAGACCCAAGAGACAATTCTTCTCCTTCTTTGACAGGAAGCTGCATAATCACCCTTCTCTTAGTAGCAGTCCTAGCAACTATAGCCCACTTCTAAATCCACCAGTCACACTGTCCATATATGTAATTGAAAGACATTCTAGAGTGTATTACCATTAAGTCCGACACACAAAACGGATTTATTAATTTTTACATACACACACAACTCCAATCACTGCAATATTTATTAAAATCTGTTTGATCCTAGCTCTGTAATAGCTCCTGTAATGAAACAAGTCCAATTTAATTGCAAGGTCCCGTATATCAATGACATCATAGACCTTTGCCCTGCCAATCACTTCAATTGGCATTCCAGCAAGTTCAGCTACTTCGATCCCAAATGAACATTCAGCTCTCCCTGCCTATAAATAAAGTTGTACATGAAACTCAGTGGCAATACATACATAGTGAATGTCTTGGACTTGAATCCCACCCAAGGCAGTTCATTTTTCTTCAAAAATGACTGTATTGGGAAACTTGCACTGGAATACATACAAATTTCCTATTTCTTGTTTTATGCAGGTTCACGTGAGAAAAAGCGCATATACAGTACAGTATATGCCACAAATCCTAATACCTAGAAAATTGTAGAGAAAACTTAGCCTATATGCTGTTAATTGTCTATACTGTTAATTGTGGGACACTGTTAATTGTGGGACAAGGAAATTTCAGTTTTGGTATAGTGTTAGAAGTCAAGTCTACTAAGTCATGATCCTATGGTATGTATATACCATCACTCTGTAGGTGAATATTAGTCCACCTTTGTTGTGGTCTGCTACCACTTTATAACTTCCTACACCTGTCACTCTGTCAGCCAGCTTGCCCAGCTGGTGGTAGTGGGAGGCTATGAGCCCCCTACATCCTGCATATACAGCCAGAGTGAAACACACTTACACTGCAGTGTACACAACATCATACTGCTTAGAAGGCAACGTTTTGAACACTTACTCCAAAATGATTATAATTTGTCACGTACATTATCACTTTCAAGCTTATGTAGTTATCCAAATCACTTTAAACTGTAGCACAGGTGTAGGCACCCGACCCACCTATTCTCTGACTAAGGTACTCTACCACTGCCTGTGCAATTGCTAGTCCCTCAGTTGGAGAAGTTCCACGACCTGAAAGTAAAAGTTCACCACACTTATCATGTTACTCAGAAATGACACTAGAAACCCTGAGTTATCACATACCAATCTCATCTAATATGACAAAAGAGTGTCGTGTTGCCATTGTGAGGATGCTAGCTGTCTCCGCCATCTCCACATGAAATGTTGACATATGTCTTGCCACGTTGTCTGTCGCCCCCACACGAGCAAACAAACGATCCACTACCCCGACAACGGCCTCCTTAGCAGGCACAAAACTCCCCATCTTGGGAGAGCAACATACATTTACCACATCACATTAAAACAACTTCTCAATACCTGTGCCATGACTACCAAGAGGCCATTCTGCCTCAGAAAGGTACTCTTCCCTATCAGGAATAGGCATTAGAGTAGTAAACACACAAGTATATAAAACAGATACCTTTATACAACACAGGGAAGACCCATGAGAACATTCACTTTCATCCTCACACCCACCCTGTACATGTATGGATATGCTATAGGACACTGAGAGGAAATATTAACTTTCAACAACTAGCTCACTCCTCCACATCCTCCCTCTCTCCTTCTCCCTCTCCCTCCCTCCCCCTCCCCCTCCCCCCCTCACACACACCCTCACACACACACACACACACACACACACACACACACACACACACACACACACACACACACACACACACACACACACACACACACACACACACACACACACACACACACACACACACACACACACACACACACACACACACACACACACCTCCCATATTAGGTCCAGTAACCACCCACTGTCTGTGTGTGTCCATGTAACAGTCATTACTAACAAACTGGTGTGGCAGACATTGAGTCACTGATCCCAGTACAGGATGGAAGCCTTGCTCCACTCTGAACAATGACACATGTTCTAACCTAGGTCTGGTGTACTTCTGAATGGAGGGATATAATATCATTAGTGATGCCACTTCCTCTAGAGACCTCAGCAGAGGTCAGAGGGAGAGTAAAGGGAAGAAAAAAAGGGGAAGTGGGCTTGGTAGGAGTAGGAGGTGGGCAGAGCTACCTTATCTTCAGCCAAAAGGGCTAGAGAAGTGCCTACATCTAGTCTAGCAAGTGATGCAGCTGTCTTCATGACATCATCTGCATAGGACATCACCTGCACACAACACACACACACACACACACACACACACACACACACACACACACACACACACACACACACACACACACACACACACACACACACACACACACACACACACACACACACACACACACACACACACACACCATTCAAGTAATGGCATCACAATTGCTCTCTTTTGACCACACCCATTAGTTTATTTAGTAAGATTTGGGCATATAAATATCGGTAGAAAATTGAGCAGTGTAGAAGGTATTTCAACCATTTTTTCAACGTGTGACTGCAGAATTAGCAATACATGTTATTTTGTTTCCCGTCCATTTTTGGGTGCACGTGTTTGTCTAAAACATTTGTGATCGGGACAACTGTCTGTCAGGCAGGACATGGGACAATAAATCGGGACTGTCCCACTGAAATTTGGATGGTTGGCAACTGTAGAGACTCCTGTGGTCATACAGTAAATTACACCACATCCCACAATATCCTTGAAATGCACACTCCATAAGGTACCATACAGCAAAATGATGTGCATGCACTCAGCTTGCTTTCAACTGGGCACGCACAATGGAAATGTCACCACATAAAGCCAAGGGAGGTCTTCTATTATCATCCATTAGGGTATCTAAGACTCTTTAATTGCAGCTGGTATGTTGATTGTTAAAAATACACTACACTTTAGTGCTTAGCAACCACATACAGTTGTGTGGGTGTGCTCCCTAAGGAAAACCGGCTGTTGCATATGTTTCCAATATTTGAGCGGTACCGCAAAGTTCTTTGACCAATAGTCCAGCTGCATTAGCAATGCATGCAGTCAGAGTGAAAACCTATAACTTGATGTAAGGACCCATAGGAGGTAAAGGTATATTTCCTGTTTATGAAGGAGCTTAGCTTACTCAGGGACAGCTGTATTTATAGTCCTTTCCCTCTAACCTTGTCACAGAGTTGTTGAAAGAGAATTCCCTGTGTTTCAACATAACAAGTCTCTAGGTTGTGCAGCTCAGTGTTGAGTTTCTGAAGGGCAACATGGCTAGAAGGAAATGATATGTACACACACACCTACACACACAGACACACAGACACACAGACACAGACACACACACACACACACACACACACACACACACACACACACACACACACACACACACACACACACACACACACACACACACACACACACACACACACACACACACACACACACACACACACACACACACACACACACACACACACACACACATGCCACATACATACATTGATACTCACGTAAACCTGGTCTTAGCTTGAGTCTGATCAATTCTAGAGGGGATGTAGATAGCATATCATCTAGCCTCATACCCAGGCCTCCCATCTTGCATCCTATATGACCTCTGCACCCATCTACAAGTGAAGTATGTTTCTGCGGGTGCAAGGCTCAATGGTGCGCTCGGAGGGGGAGAGCCTGTAGACCTGGCTAGGACTCGTCACAAATCATGTGACTAACCGAATTAGATGAGGATATTTCTCTAACTTTACAGCCTGTGTCTTGGAGACCTCCAGCACTCTTCCATATGTCTTGTATGACACCACCCCCAGCCTACTGACGCCCGTT
This sequence comes from Theonella swinhoei, assembly GCA_963970385.1. NCBI lineage: Eukaryota > Metazoa > Porifera > Demospongiae > Tetractinellida > Theonellidae > Theonella > Theonella swinhoei. Next base: position 947,377 of record OZ019953.1, read on the forward strand.
TCTTCCCTGATGGAAATTTCAGAGGGAAGGGGTTAAGTGGTCAACACTCCCTCACATGAGCACACCCAGGAGAGGGCTCACTGGAGGGAGGAGACTAAGGTTTGTACAGCCGCCTCGTTCTCTCTCATCTTCTCCCTGAGAGAGTCAACTACAGTTGAGTAACCTAAAGAAGGGAATGTACCACAGGACGTGAAGGAGGGAGACACAGGAAGTAGGAGGAAGACACATCCTCTCTAATAGAGATATCCTTACACCTATCAATAGACCTGTCTAGTCAGTGTGATCATTACCAGGAGATATGTAATCGAAGTAAGTGATGCTTGATTCCCCTACTGCCTCCTCCAGCTCATTCACTAGTTCAGGAATTTCTCTCAAATCACAGGTCTCATCTGCTAGTACTGATACACTGTCTGGTAGCATCTCACGGATGTAATGTAAGATGGATCCTGTGGAGGGGTAGTGTGTGTGTGTGTGTGTGTGTGTGTGTGTGTGTGTGTGTGTGTGTGTGTGTGTGTACCAGCAGTGTGGAGGGTTGTCTTTATGGCTCTGAGGTCTGCTGCACTACACGACATTGTTGCTACCTGTCAAACACAGCCAGTGATCTCAGAACGGAATAAAGCTATGTTCATTCTCACCTTCTGCAAGGCTCTTTCTAAGTCTGTGCACGATCGGAGCTGTAGCCGTATGGCTTCACGTTGTATCGGGAGTGAACGAAACAGTTCCACCACATCTAACCGTCTGTAGTCAGATCACCATGACAACCAAAAATTGCCATGGTAACAGATACATCCTCATCTTCACCCTCACCTGTTTATAGCACTGACATCAGTGAGTGGAGCACTAGAAAAAGTTGTATGTACAGTGTGAATTTACAAAGCCTCCAAGATGCTGTTAAGAAAACAATATTAGTTCCTTCAAAAAATCAGGTTCACTACATCTGACTAAAGAGTAAGTACATATTGCTAGATGTGTCCTCACGCTAGTCTAGCTCTGAGCAATCTTGCTCCTCCTGCAGTGACGGTCCTGTCCATACATCCTAATAGAGTGGTCTTCCTGGGGTTGTTGGGTTGAGGGTGGATCAGTTCTAGTGCTCTGCGGGTGCTGGCGTCGATGGCCATGTGTTGTGAGTGTGTGAAGGGTGAAGGGGGGAGGAGACGGGGAACAAGGTGGCGGTGGGTGTGGCTGATGTAACGAAGCAGTGCACAAACTGCACTTCTCTAGAGAGTCAACAAGAGAGAGAGAGAGAGAGAGAGAGAGAGAGAGAGAGAGAGAGAGAGAGAGAGAGAGAGAGAGAGAGAGAGAGAGAGAGAGAGAGAGAGAGAGAGAGAGAGAGAGAGAGAGAGAGAGAGATTACAGTCCTCCCTTTCCCCAGAATAGCTGAGTATATCACCTCTAGTTTGGAGAACTGCCCTTCCTTCCAGCCATTCATGTACCTACTCCAAGAACACACACACACACACACACACACACACACACACACACACACACACACACACACAACACACTCCATATCGATAACAGAAATATTCACCACTGATACTGGTAAGCAGTAGCCACTCCCTCTTCCTCCCGGTACCACTCTGCAGGGACAGCCGTCACATGACACTCCTTCAGTTGTGACGACTGCAGCAGTCCATCCATCATCGCCAAATTGGATACACCAACCTTCAAATTCCCCTGCAATGACTCTGTCACTGCTTTCGGCAGTAGCACCTGAAGGAATCATTACAATAAAGCCCACAACTTATTTCAGAGGACACTACAGCTGTAATTACCTCAGATGGACAGAGCCTCTCCAAGTCCTCATCAAGACTAGCCACACCCACTGAAGATACCTATGATGCAATATGATGTCACTATGACATCACAAGTGTCGGAGTATTACCATAAATTCTGCAGTGGACAGGTCTGCCCAGGCTAGCCCAAGTGATGAGGTAGGTCCTGGGGCAATGGAGAGAAGATAGTTGGCAGCTTGGTCTAGGGGCTCCGTGAGGGTGCCTGGAGTGACCAGCCTCACTACTTCTCTTTCCATGAGAGTCGAGCCACTAGATTGATCCCTGCATCACGCGTACACACACACACACACACACACACACACACACACACACACACACACACACACACACACACACACACACACACACACACACACACACACACACACACACACACACACACACACACACACACACACACACACACACACACACACACACACACACACACACACACACACACACACACACACACACACACACACACACACACACACACACACACACACACACACACACACACACACACACACACACACACACACACACACACACACACACACACACACACACACACACACAGACACACAGACACACACAGACACACACACACACACACACACACACACACACACACACACACACACACACACACACACACACACACACACACACACACACACACACACACCACACACACACCAATAATTTCAGCGACAATATCATTCCACTGTAAGATTGCTTTACACAGGAACCAAGCACAAATAACTAACTTCTTTGAAGGTTGCTGGTTACAGATGGCAAGCTGCAGACCAGCCTCCACCAGAATTCTCTGCCACTCATCCAGTGAGCGAACTGGAAACCCAGCCATAAGTACCCCAGCCTTTTTTGTGAGACGCAAGCTTGTTTTAGCTGCTGCTTCACCTTAATAGAAAAATTTACGTTAGGAAATTCCCTTCAATGTCGTAATGTAGCTCATTCTTACTTGCGTCGTCTCCGTACAGCTCGTAAAAATCGCCCACTTGGAAGAGGAGGAGATGATCCGGAAACTGGGCCTTCACGCGCTGAAACTGGGCCATGAGGCTACTGCGCCTCGCCAGCGTGGAGTACGGTCGTCGTCGACGAGCAAGACTCGAGCACACTGACAACGGGTGACGTAGAACCCTCGTCTCCTTGGCTAGTGTGGTGCCTGCTTCTGGACCTGGAGAGACTCCAGGTGGGCCTTCACGGAAATTCGTCTTGACTGCTACACTGTGGCTTCTCCATCTACCGAGTACTGAGATAGATAGTCGTGTAAAGGCCTGAAAATGGCCACGAGAAGGTCTAAGCCAAGTTGGTTGCATCTCTAGAGTTGCATCTCGCGAGCGACACGTGGATTAGGGGAAAACCCTTAGTTATTTGCTGACTAAGCACTGGTAATTCTGCTTGGTGTAGAGTGATTTTCTAGTCTACGTAATAGAGCCGCTGTAGAGTGTAGCAGAGTAGGTATAACTATCATGGCGGACAAAAATGAAGTTCTGGCCAATTTTCAGGTACGAGTATCTACAATATCTGACGTGTCCAACGAGACAGGTGCTAAACGTGTATCCAGCGTGCTCTAATTAGAATTCCCGAGCACCTTACCTCTCTTTCTCACTCTTCGCCTGCAGGCATTAAGTGGTATAGAGGACATAGCAATTTGTCTGGATATCCTGGAGCAAAAAGGCTGGGATCTCATGGTACCTTGTGTAGTGCTCCCTCCTCTGATAAGGTGTGTATCATTGAGTTGTGTGCCTTGTTCTCCCAGGCAGCAGTGAACAGTGTTCTACCAGAAGATAATGGAACATCATCTTCAGTGAATCTACCACCTCTGCCTGCAGTGTATGTATATATTGAGACTGTCTCTTACCACGCGTGTTTAACTGAATGCTGCCGCGCGTGCTTATCCAAATTTGTGTGGTCTTGTTTCAGGAGGGGTGAGGTTGTGGACTTGACCTCCAGCAATAGTTCTGCATCACATTCCCATTTTGTGGATCTGACTAGAGACCCACTCCCTCCGTACCGCCCACCCCCTGTCAAGTAAGGTTCCCTGAGTGTATTAGAGAGGTGTCCTCATTTCAGAGGGTGGTATGTACAGGCTTCAATGGAGTCGGGACCTGAAGATGTGTCCCTATTAGAGAGGTGTCCTCATTTCAGAGGGTGGTATGTACAGGCTTCAATGGAGTTGGGACCTGAAGATGTGTCCCTATTAGAGAGGTGTCCTCATTTCAGAGGGTGGTATGTACAGGCTTCAATGGAGTTGGGACCTGAAGATGTGTCCCTATTAGAGAGGTGTCCTCATTTCGGAGGGTGACATGTATGAGCTTTAGGAACCTGAAGATATGTTCAACTGTGCAGTGATTCTCTTCACTTGACATGGTCTTTAGTATTGCAGTTCCTACTGTGATGACACGGGAACGAACTGTTGGCATCGTTTCTAACGGAAGAGTTATCACTATACATGTCCCTACTACAGCCACTGTAGCCGAGGTACTGTCACCACTCCCCCACACCCTCGGCCCCATCCTCACTTCGCTCCTCTCTCCCTCCTCTCTCCTGTCCCTCACAGGTAAAGCAGAAATTGGAAAGAGAGACAGGTCTTCATCCATCACATCAGACGCTAAGTCTCACCGGTTACCACAGACCCCCTTCAGATCAGGTAAATTTTTAATGCCCCCCCCAACCAACCCCCCTACACGAGGAGGTTTTCTCCAAACCCTGTACTTAAACCGCTAAATATTCTCCTTTTCAGACAAGACTGTGTGATATTAGTCCCTCTGACAACATGATGTACATGCGGCTAGAGGCACAGGACACAGGTAGACCTGCTATGGGGGGAACAAGTCACCGCCATCATGTTTACAGTGATACTGATAATGACACCAGTATTGATGCTCTTGAGGCAACACTGACTAGCCAACACGTGAGCATGTAGTACCATATACACTATTCTGGTATCACCCTTCTCCTGTAACACCGTCACTACACAGCCAGCACCAGATCCACCCATGACAGTAGACAGTAGTCCGTCGTCCAGTACGTACGGTGATGCCTGCGACCAACTCTCTCAGACTGAAGAGGAAGAGGTCGAGGAAGATGCAGGGTTGGATAGTCTTATGTTTGAGGCTGACACACCTGACGAGGTGTACCAGAAGGCCATGAAGGAACCACTCAGTGAGTTAAACCAGCAAATAAGACGTATTTCCAGTGAGCTACCTCTCGTTACTGCTGCGTTTCTCTCTCCTTCCCTCCCCCCCTCCCTCCCTCCCCTCACCTCCCTCCCCCCCCCTCCCTTCCTCCTTCCCTCTGTTCAGTCCCTGAGAGCTGTGTGGAGCCCAGTGAAGCTCTACAATTCTTCACTACTAGGTTTGAACAACGCTATGGAGCCATGCATCCACTCTTCTACGTTGGGTCCCTGAAGGATGCAGTTAGAGAGGCCACTTCTGGTGTAGGCAATGTGAGTGTTTTGTGAGAGGTACATTGTACTGTGTACCAGCCCTCCCTTCTCTCTCCTTCCTCTAGCACAAGCCAATGATGGTCTACCTTCACCATGATAAAAGTATACTCTCCAATGTCTTCTGCAGGTCAGCACGCACGCAGAGTGCACACACACACACACACACACACACACACACACACACACACACACACACACACACACACACACACACACACACACACACACACACACACTGTCTCTTTCTCTCACTTGTAGTCAGCTACTATGCAGTGACTCAGTTGTCAGTTACCTCACTAGTAACTACATCACGTGGGCCTGGGATCTCACTAGCCCTCAACACAGGAAACAGTGAGTCATCAACATGATGTCATACACTATAAATAGTATTTTCTATTTATAGTAACTGATACTATAAATAGTAACAAGCTGCTGTATGGTATCACAGATTACTGGATATGATATCAGAGTGTTTCGGTCCCATGGCTCGGGCCAGAGTGGACGACATCCACTCAGACCACCTTCCTGTCATTCTCATTGTCTTCAAAGTACAAGGCTCTGTGAATGTCAGAAACATCATACAGGGTCAGTTGGCCATCCATCCATCTGTTAGTCTGTCCGTCCATCTGTCTATCTGTTGTCTGTCCATCCATCCGTCTGTCCGTTTGTCTGTCCGTCAGTCAGTCAGTCTGCCTGCCTGCCTGTCTGTCCGTCCGTCTGTCTGTCTGTCTGTCTGTTTGTCTGTCTGTCCATCCATCCGTCTGTCCGTCAGTTTGTCTGTCTGTCTGTCTCTGTTCCTTCACCTCACTGCCTCACTAGTTGCTAAAACCAGTTGTACATTTGCCTCAGGTGAGACTAATCTGGATGCCCTGATGACATCACTCATCACTGCAGTGGAGGAACACAGTTTACAAGTAGAGGCTGAGAGAAAGGAGGAGGTGAGAGAGGAGTGTCCATTCCAATATAAGACCCTCTTACACTCCACCCCCTCCAAACTCGGTTTTTTGTACAGCGTGAGCGTTTGGCACGGGAACACATGATAGCGGAACAGAACGCAGCCTACCAGGAATCTCTGCAGGCAGACAGGGAGAAGGTGAAGAGAAAAGAGGAACAGAAACGACTTGAGGAAGAAGAAAGGCAAGAGAAAGAGGTGAGATTACAAGGGAACCTTCTAATGAAGTTCAGTTTCCAAAATCAGGACACCTCACTAATCAGATCACTTCTTTTTCTAAATCATAAATGAAGAGATTCCACAGTAGTTACAATGTCTGCTTCCTCACAGGCCATTCGGCAGAGTATGGCCAGTGTTGTACCAGACGAACCAGCTGCTGACTCCACTGAGAAACGATCAACACTCAAAATCAGATTTCCTGACGGGACTACTGCACAGAGACGGTTTCTGGCCCGCAATACACTTCAGGTAAATGTGTGCACAAGAAGTGTGGACTGACATCATTATACGGTAGAGTACATCTGACTGTTATCTGCCCTCCAGGATCTCCTCAACTATATTGGGTCACTGGATTACCCCATTCAGGACTACAAGGTGTTGAGGACATACCCTCGTGTAGATGTGAGTTGAATTGAATTATTGTAAATGACACCTTATCCTCTCTCCCTCCATCCATCCTCCCTCCCTCCCTCCGTCCATCCCTCCCTCCCTCCCTCTCTCTGTCCATCCCTCCCTCCCTCCCTCCCTCCATCCATCCCTCCCTCTCTCCTTCCCTCCCTCCCTTCCTCCCTCCATCCATCCATCCATCCCTCCCTCCCTCCCTCTCTCCCTCCGTCCATCCCTCCCCCTCTCCTTCCCTCCCTCCTCCGTCCCTCCCTCCCTCCCTCCCCTCCTTCCCTCCTTCCGTCTCCCCATCCCTCCCTCTCTTCCCCTACCTAGCTATGTTCACTGGAACCCAGTATGTCACTAGAAGAAGCAGGACTTTGTCCACAAGACACTCTCTTCCTTGAAGAAAGATAACACCACACTCACCCTCTGATCCATGATATCAATCAATTCTGTATTTAAAGAAAATTGAGGCATGTTTAATATATGTATAGCACATTATTTTATATCTTGTCATGCAAAGACACCTGCAATGTATATTCAACAAAAGGAGCGAGCATTGAATCAGCGGTGGGCAGTGACTTGAGTTCTGCGCATGCCTATTCATAAGTTGCATGACGTCATATTTATACGCCTTTACAGCTGGGGCAGTGAACTGAGAAGGTCGCTTGCTAGGTATGACTGGAACTACGTGTACCTGCATGACAGAAAGTATAGAGAAGTCATGTGCAGATTACGAGTCTCTGTATCCCTTCTGGATAGCATCTACAGTATAAGAAATAAATGGCTCGACGTCAACGTCAGCCTAACGCAGCCTTCATGTCTGCTGGAGCTGCCTCCCCTGGTTCCACCGTCTCAGAGACGATACTGAGACAAGCTAGGAAGTCTGGTCACCTCAACCTCTGCAGTCGCCAACTAACAGTAAGTAAGTAGCCTCAATGCTGTTGCTATTTCTACATCACTACTCCTGCAGGACATCCCTAGGAGTGTGTGGCGTATCAACATTGACCCTCCTTCCGACGACGCCATTGTCTCATTTGGAGGAGGAGGGGAGGACCGGTGGTGGGAACAGACAGACCTCACTAAACTGATTCTAGCTGGCAATCTCCTTACGTCTCTGTCGGAGGATGTGAAGCACCTGTCGGCACTGATTGTACTGGATGTACGTTAACAAACACTCCTTCGCCCTCTCACACACAGCACACCTTCCACATCCTCACACAGTACCATTATGTTATCATTAATGATGCAGGCACATGATAATCAGATAGCACAGCTACCAGACTCAATTGGATCACTGCAGAATCTTAATAGACTTGTATTGAGGTGTGTGTGTGTGTGTGTGTGTGTGTGTGTGTGTGTGTGTGTGTGTGTGTGTGTGTGTGTGTGTGTGTGTGTGTGTGTGTGTGTGTGTGTGTGTGTGTGTGTGTGTGTGTGTGTGTGTGTGTGTGTGTGTGTGTGTGTGTGTGTGTGTGTGTGGATGCCTAATGAATTATTCATGATTATGTCACTGTACAGTCGAAACAACCTCTCAACTCTACCTGCTTCCCTGTGCTCTCTCGCTGCCCTCTCTTCTCTGAAACTGGACTATAACAGGCTTACTGAACTCCCAAACGAGTTTGGGAAACTTGTTAAACTGGAAGAATTAGATGTCTCACACAACAAGCTGACCAGTCTACCTGAATCCATTGGCGAAATGGCTTGCTTGTTGCGCTTGTCTGCTGCCCATAATCAGCTGGACAGAGTCCCAAACAGTGTTGGTAACATGAGAGGTAATGTAGAATTGTTGGGCTGACTACAGAGTGGAATATTTATTTGTTCTTCTAGTTTTGAAGGAAATAATTTTAAACAACAACAAGCTGACCACTCTACCAACAAGTAAGTGAGAACCACTGTGTTTGATGTCAAGTCAACCCCTTCCCTCCCCCTCTCCCCTCCCTCCTCCCTACTCTCCTCTCACTCTCTCCTCTCCCTCTCATTCTCCCCTCCGTTCTTCACACACAGTGACCCAAACTCCCAACCTCCAAATACTTTCCCTACAGTACAATTCCCTGTCAGAACTACCTCTCATTGAACATGGAGCACACTTAAAGGCATGCCCAACCTATAGGATAGTGTGAATATGTGTATGAGTGAGGGCGTGAGATGAGTGAGGGGTGAGGTGAGTGAGGGGTGAGGTGAGTGAGGAGTGAGGTGAGTGAGGGGTGAGGTGAATGAGGAGTGAGGTGAGTGAGGAGTGAGGTGAGTGAGAGGTGAGGTGAGTGAGGGGTGAGGTGAGTGAGAGGTGAGGTGCCATATGTGTTTTGAGTGAGGGGTGAAGTGAGTGAGAGGTGAGTGTTTTGAGTGAGGGGTGAGGTGTGTGAGAGGTGAGGTGCCATGTGTGTTTTGAGTGAGGGGTGAGGTGTGTGAGAGGTGAGGTGCCATGTGTGTTTTGAGTGAGGGGTGAGGTGAGGTGCCATGTGTGTTTTGAATGAGGGGTGAGGTGAGGTGCCATGTGTGTTTTAAGTGAGGGGTGAGGTGTGTGAGAGGTGAGGTGCCATGTGTGTTTTGAGTGAGGGTGAGGTGTGTGAGAGGTGAGGTGCCATGTGTGTTTTGAGTGAAGGGTGAGGTGTGTGAGAGGTGAGGGGCCATGTGTGTTTCGAGTGAGGGGTGGGTGCCAGTGTCTTCAATAGTACTAATACTGTGATTGTAAATAGAAGTGAGAATCACACAGTACAGTGTATCATTCAATGTCACATTGTCTGTTCCAGTATCAGACAATGGCTATGTTTAACCATCTTCCTACATTAGGAGCTCCAGTTGGGGGTCAACAGATTGACTGAACTGAATGTGACCAGACTAGTAGCCCTGACAGGGCTGGTCTACTTGGACCTCCGTGAGAACAAGATAAGGAAGTAAGTCGGTGAAGTAATTAGTGGGTGTGGTCATGACATCATGTGATGTAATGGTGTGGTCATGTCATGTGATGTAATGGGTGTCCACAGTGTACCAGTGGAAGTGACTAGACTAGTGGCTCTGGAGAGGTTGGACCTTTCTAACAATGACCTTCCTGGGTAGGTGTGGTGGGGTGGAGTAGTCTTAGAGTGATCTGTGTGTGTGTGTGTGTGTGTGTGTGTGTGTGTGTGTGTGTGTGTGTGTGTGTGTGTGTGTGTGTGTGTGTGTGTGTGTGTGTGTGTGTGTGTGTGTGTGTGTGTGTGTGTGTGTGTGTGTGTGTGTGCGTGCGCGTGTGCGTGCGCGTGTGTGTGTGTTGTGTTGTACAGGCTCCCCCATGAAATGGGTCACATGCCACATCTCAAATCTCTACTGATGGATGGCAACCCCCTTAAGGCACTGCGACGTGATATCGTACAGGTTGGAGAGTACATAGGAGACTAGGAGGGATAAGAATGTTAGAGTTTTCACAACTTTTGTGTGTGCACTGCCTTCTCACTTACAGAGAGGTACCTTCGAGATTTTGAAGTACTTAAGGAGCAGAATTGGTGAGTGGTATGCCTTCTCATGTTAGTTCCTTATTGAGGTGGCCTTGTCTGACGACAGAGGCACCTCAAGATCTCCCTCCCCATGTCACCACCAAACACACTCCCTCTAAAACTCCTCCTCCACCTCGAGTTGCTCACCAGAAGACCACCACAGGTAGGAGCACGAGTAGACCCAAGTACTCCGTGGTACTCTTGATTTGGTATATAGAAGGAGAAGTAGGAGGGGGAGGGGCAGAAGTGATTGTTGATATCACTGAAGACACTAGAAAACTCGACCTTTCTCATGGCAACTTCACCAGTCTACCTAGTAGGTGAGGTACTCCTATATGGTAGTATATGGTGTCAATATACATGTATATTCATCAAAGAGGGTGTAGCTGGACACTCACTCTGTCCTCTGTCTTTTTTTATAACCTTTTCATTGTCTCTCTCTCTCTCACACACACACACACACACACACACACACACACACACACACACACACACACACACACACACACACACACACACACAGCCTCTTTTCCCATGTACAGATAACTGAGATAGTGGCTGGCTACAACAAACTCACTACAATTCCTCCCTCCATTGGGAACCTTCGCTTTCTCTCAGTTTTAGACGTCAGGTACAGCACACACACACACACACACACACACACACACACACACACACACACACACACACACACACACACACACTTCAAAGGAACACCTCTTACACCACATTACACAATAAGTTATTGGCAATCATGTGTATAAAGAGATACACCAATTAGTAGTCTTGTAATTGGTAGTCATTACCATTATATGTAAGGATTCTCATTAATGTGTTCATAATGTGGCTTGGTATGGGACAAGGTCAGATATGTGGAGGAGGCTGGCTTTAAACTTCACACTCTGTGACTTCATTCAGCAAATAGGGATCTGATTGTAGATGTATAGCCTTGAGAATTCTGACTTGTGCTTATTCAGGATTCAGACAGCCTGGCTGTTGAATAAAGTGTGCATGACCTCAGAAAAGCCAAGGGAAGCCAAAAACTGCGAGAAATGAAAGTTCAAAGGAAACTACTGCAACAGTAGTGTCATTACCAGGAAGTACATCCTTTTTCACAAGTGTCATTAGTAGTGTGTGTGTGTGTGTGTGTGTGAGAGAGAGAGAGAGAGAGAGAGAGAGACAGAGAAAGAGAGTGTGTGTGTGCTTCCTTTACGGCCATTGTGCATTCCAACAGAAATAACCAACTGAGGGGACTGCCTGCTGAGCTTGCCCAATGTCAAGAGATAAGGGACCTGGTCCTCTCCTTCAACCGCTTCCCAGAAATACCCCCAGTTGTATACCAACTGAAAAAACTGGAGCACATTATTGCTGACGATAATCAGGTACTTCACCTGTTTATCAGGTTGAGATGCTGTCTGATTTGTATGCAGGATTTGGTCCAGCCAGTTGAGCTGCCTCGGTAGCTCAGTTGGTAAGAGAATCGCCAGGAAAGCTGATGGTCGTGGGTTCGAGTCCCACCCAAGGCAGCTAATTTTTCTTTGAAAAATGACTGTTTTGGGCAAATTGTGTTGTGTTGCTTTGCCTTTCTGTTGTGTTGATGTTGCCTTGCCTTTCTCAGCATCTCTTTGAGTGATTGTTCATGCAATGCTGGGTACATACCTAAACTGCAACGGACTCTTTTCCTTAGATAATTTGTTTTTATTACAATAATGCTCAGATAGCCTCCATTGATGTTGAGGGTCTGCGACAGCTGCCCATGATACAGACACTGGATCTGCAGAACAACAGCATAGCCCAAGTCCCTCCACAGCTGGGGACCATCACTACACTTAAGTCAGTCTGCATGTATATATACCACACCAATGGGCCAATTGATACTCACTGTTACTTGATGGCAATTTAATGTCTACATCCATCATTAGTGAACATAGAAAACTAGCCTACCTAGGCCTGTGGAACAGAATACTTAGAAGCATCATAGAAGAATAAAATAGAATCAAGCATAATTCTCTAAGTCTATCAGTAAGGCCAAAGTTCACTGCCATGGGATTGTGTTAGTAACCCTCTAGGTTTAGATGTGGGTGACTACTACACGTACTGTTTATATCTCTAGGTGTCAAGTATGCTGACATAGTGATAGAGAATTATCTTCACTATGTGTAGAATTATTATTGTGTGCTCTATTTTTAGGCACTTGCAATTGGGTGGAAATACTTTTCGTAATCCTCGACCAGCAGTGTTGGCTCGTGGAACTGCAGAACTGCTGCAGTATCTTAGAGACCGCATACCTACCTGATACCACCAGTCTAGGTGGCTGCCTTAGTTGCAGTCATTGTGTGATATGTACGTGTATTATCTGTGCAGAAAATATTTATGTGAAGCAGCTCTAGCTCTAGCATATTCGCACGGCGAGAGAACATGCACGCGGATACATATAGTTATTAACGGTACGCGTCAAATTGCCGCGCAGTTGATAATTAATCGGCGGTTTCACGCGCGCGCACATTTTCAAACAATACGACCGCTTGCGCGCGATCCAAACAAGAACGGTGGGACTGCAATGGTACCTGTGACGGATATATAGCAAAAGGAAAATAAAATATAAAAATTATAGTATATATAAATGGCAAAAACACAGGACAGATGACAAACAGTGGGACAGGTAGTAGCAAGTAGACCATCAAAAATTGGAACTATACTGAATTAGTCAACATCACTGAGTTCACAGCTATGAGCTTTGCTGATGATTTTGGTCAGGTGACTCCGAGGCTTGTGGAGACTCGGGATGAGGGACCAGGTTGCTGACGGCAGCAAATTGATGTGGACTTGGTGGGGGGCTGGTAGGGATTAGACCTGTTGTACCAGGTGGTGGAAATAACATGTGAGGAGGGGGGAGGGGAGGATGGGGGAAAGAGGGAGTTGGGTGAGGCAGTAACGAAACAGGGAATGAAGGGGTTGGATGGTGGGGTAGTGGGAAGGAGGGAGCTGGGGTGTAAGGTAGGTTGATTGACGGGCCCGGCAGGGGGATTGAGGGGGCCGGGGGTTGAGAGTGTGGAAACGAGGGGCCCAGGGGGTGAGAAAATGGGGGGCCCAGGGGGTGGAAATGGTGGAATGAGGGGGCCATGGGATGAGGGATCGGGGGAACTGGAACCTGTTGAGGTGTCGAGGCAGCTGGCGTGTGTGGTTGAGGTGGCGAGGGTCCTGGTGTGTGTGGCTGAGGAGGAGAAGGGCCCTGTGGGTTGGATTGATTGAGTGAGGGACCCGGAGGAGGATGAGGAAAGCAGTACATGTTGCTGAGGTGGCTGGAAGGCACCGGCAGACTTGATGTAGGATTGCTCCCTTGTCCAGAGTCAGGAGAAGGTGAAGGATAGTAGCATATGGTGGCACTACCAGCAAGGTGATTATTGTATGCTGGTGGTGGTCGTACACTAGCTGGAACAGGGCCAAAGTTGGGCATGAGAGGCAGTGACTGAGGACAATTTTCATTCTGGGCAGAAGTGCTTGGCTCTGTGTTGGAGACTGAAGGACCAGCTGATGTCATTTGAGGATTGGGTTGGAATTGTGGAAACTGTGGACCAGGATGAATGCTCTCACTGCTTAGCTGCTGTAACTCATTCTCCTGCTGCTGCATCTCACTACTCTGCTCACTGCCAAGCTGATTGCTCTGCTGCTGGATGTGAATTGTGTGCGTTTCCTCCTCATTCTGTATCTGTGGATTTGCACTAGGAAGAACACCAGGTCCCAGTGGCTGTTGTTGAATGCCCTGAGAGTGTCCCTGGCTGCACGCTGCAGCAGCAAGTATACTTTGAGGAATACTAATACCCAGATTTTGGGCAGCTTCAGCTATTGCCGATTGCCTTTGCAAGTTAACCTGCAGTCGTTCCTCCCGTATCTTGCTTCTTATACTAACACTACCTGTTCTTGCCTGCTTCTTCCCTCTAGCTCTTCTGTTTTGAAACCATACCTGCCGAGGAACAAACCCTTAAAATTGACTTGTCAAATAAAATGACCTTCTATGGTATGTGTACACACACCTGTACATTACACCTGTACATTACACCTTTATAACTGTACTTCCTCTAAGATTTAGCACTACCTAATATGCTGTGAGAGAAGTCTCCATGCAGTGTAGATGTACTTATGGTTAGTAAACAGTACTTAGTTTTCACAAACAAACAAGGGAGGAGATGGCTTGATATCAGCTGTTAAGACCCCACACAGCAAAGTGGAGGAGTAAGGGTCTTAAGTTTGGTTGTCCTCCACAAATATATGTAGTTTGTGTATGCACACACCTGGATTCTATCTGGAGGGATCCCTGTGAGGTCTGATACCTTCTGTCTGTAGATACCATCTGGATAGGGATTGGCGTGGTAGGCCATTTCCAGCTGGTCTTGTTGCGCCTGAGTATATGCAGTTCTAGTCCGTTTGGATTTCTGCTTGCTGCTGGATTTTGTGGGAGGTGTTTCGGTTTGACTGACTGGAGGGAGACTACCGCCGCCTCCTGCTGCCTCGTTCTGGATTGGTGGTGGCAGGGGGGGGATCATACTACTGCTGGACTGCAGACCTGCAGCTATAGAAATATAGCAATTAGTTAATTTGTAGCTCCATAATATAACATACTAATCATGATTTTAAAGAGCTTGCTAATGTATAGTGACAGTACACATGGAACTAGATTAAGAACTATCTGCTAGGTCATCTTTTGTGTAAGCCACAAGACTACAGTGAACCAAGAGGTGAACTTCTGGGGTCAATTAAAATAGTTAGTACAATAAACAGGACCCCACACAATGTAGTGAGTAGAGCAGCTTACAGTGATGGGAGTACATGTCTAGACCTACCACCAACAGAAATGTAAGGGACCAGAGAGATAGCTTGGTAATTGTGAGTTGTTTCACATGTGAGTTGTGTGAGGGGGTGAGGAGAAGGTGTGAGTGTGGGATATATACATGTACATGTAGACACAAAGGAGGAACAGGGGACCAACTGGAGAGGTTACAGTGGAGGTGACAGATGCCCTGGGTGCCAGGGCACAGCTGTTCACCTTATGACATCACTCACACCAATAGGCCCAGTCATAGTTTTCCTGTGATAGAGCCTCATAGTGTTAATAGCACAAAAGGGAGCACATTGGTACCACAATAGGTTGAAGGCATGCAGAGGATGATAGCTTGTTGTAGTAAACATCACCCTATGCCCTAACTGTTGTTATGCATGCTAGCCTCTGAGAAGGTGTCATAATGTGTAAAGATAGCCACATACCTAACTCTTCATCTGGGTGGTCAGAGGGTAGCTGGGTAAAGGAATTCGAAAGACCAGGTTGTTCCATATCTTCCACCACTTCATCAAGATCGAGGAAGGACGGTCCGGGCTGTTCTGAGAGATAGGATGGGTCGGGCTCTTCTAGGTCATCACAAGTACCTGTCTCTTGTTGGTTTAAATATGACGGGCCTGGCTGCTCCGAATCCTGGATGTTTATATACAGCGGTGGTTGATGTGGGGAGACTGGACTGGTCTGCTGGTCTGAGACATTAGACTGAGGTGGGAGAGGATTTTCACAGGGCCGTGAGTGGAAGTGGTAATAGTATGGTGGTGGAGGATGTGAAGGGATGTTGTTCATCTGGACATTGAGTGGTGGCTGGTAGTCAAAGGTGCTACTTTCCTCCTCCTCGGAACTCATCAAGGTTGCAGCCTGGCAGAGGGTGTGAAGTCCTGCATTGTCTGGGTGGTAAATGTCCATGTAGCCATTGGTCGTCTGCGGTGGAGAAGGTGAGGTTGGTGTGGCTACAGTGTCGAGGTGGTTGGGAGTGGTAGGGGAGGGTGCGCTGGGGTGAGCCACAGGATAACCAGGTGAATTGAAGAAGTTTGACCATCCCTGTCGCGACGAGGGTCCAGGATCCGCGTAGTTTTGTCTCGACGGTCCAGGCTCTTGTGAATGGTACAAGTCACCATAGCCTACATTATGTAGCATTGCATGGGAGTAATGGATGGTGTGTTCGGGAGTGAGTCCCACCGCCCCTGATGCTGGTGTGTGGTCCTGGGAGGAGCGAGTGTGGTCCTGCAGCATCTCTGGTGCAAAGGACGACGGTGCGGGTAGCAGTCTTTGCACGCTGAAATTTGTACAATGGGACCCTGCATGTAAATAATGATGTAGTGTTTATTGACAAACAACCAGAGCTCTTGGTCCTGATATACTGTGAGCATCATGCAGAACAGAAACAGCAGTGCGTGTGCCGTAATGGCGAGCAATACACACGCCAAGAACCAGTTAACACACACACACACAAAAAAAACAAATGACGCAGAAGCTGACGAAGCTGTCGATCAAGACTTCTTGTTGAGGGTCTTGGCCCGGCAATAGCTAATCGTCAAGTGTTCAACACCTCACCTTGGGCTGGTGGATTTGCTGTTGCTTGCTCTTCTCGCTGCTGTCGGCTTCCACTGGCCTCGCCGCCTTGTCCTGCACCATTCTTGCCCGCGTCAAAAGGGTCGGACTCTTCTCTTCCGCCGTACATGCTGCGATAGTGCGCTAGCCTCGTGTGATGTGCTTACCCTACCAAAGTGGCAGAAACACAGAATAAATAGAAATGTAACACATAAAGGCAGTTATCACACCTTACCCCGCATTTGTCACCTAGGGCCCTCCCCGCTTTTTCGGCTTCTCGGCTTCCTCTGATAAGTAAAGGGATAGCGACAATTTGATATTCGCGCGCTAATAGGCGGTGTGCGCTGCGCTCCACTGCACATGCGCATCAACTTCAAACTCTGAACTGGTCACACACGTGTCCAAGAAGGATGGCTGCAGGAGGCAGTAGTCTCGTACCGTGCGTATGCTGGGTACCAAAGGGGGCTTCGAAGGAGATACCAGATAAAGTATGTGACTGATCTAAATGGACTGTTGTCTCTGATCATTTGCTCCACGTGGTGCAGGTAGAGTTGAAGGAAGAGGAACTTCAGGAGCTGATAAGAGGTGCTCAAGAAGAGATGCGGTAAGATCCAGTTGCATGTGTGTGTGTGCAAAAACCAGAACTGTTGTTTTGCTATAGACACCTTAATATGAGTGAAGCAGTGGGAGAGGAAAGAGAGATGAAGGGAGGGAGGAAGATGGAGGGAGAGAGGGAGATGGAGAAAGAGAGTGCAGAACTGTCTTTAGAAGAAGAATACAATTTAGACAACTACAGCACATCAGAGAGTGAAGGGGAAGGTGATTGATGGGTGTGGAAACTACTTCATCAATTGTGAAGTGTTTTTTTTTTGCAGGAGAGAAGGTATCTGGAGCAGGGATGGGAAATGGTTTGGCTGGCTTGGCATACTTTGCCAGTAATGACAGCGACCCTTACATCACACTCAAGAAGACAGTGAGCACTTTTGAATATATTGCACACTGTAGTTAAACTGAGAGTCATATTCTGTGTTGAAGGAGAAGTCATTCTGTGGTGTGGTCTCTTCACTCTCTCCCTCTCGTGCTGCAGGCTCCAGAGGATGATGAAGAGGAGGATTTCAAAGTTCTCTCGTCTGATAATCTGCTGCTAGTAGGCAGAGCAGACGATGAGTTCAGTAGCATTGAAGTTCACGGTGAATGTTATGAAACTGAAAGTTTAATCTGTCAACATTTCTCGTGTTTTCTTCCACTAGTGTTCTCTGAAGATGATTTCCATTCTTATAGCCATCATGAAATTTTGCTTACCTCCTTCCCTCTTGCATTGGAGTGGACAGATTATGACCCTGGAGAACCCGACAAGAAAGGTTGTCCAATCAGTTTTTTTGACTCAACTTTCATTTGCCCTTGAAATAATATCTAGGTAGTTATGTGGTTGTGGGGATGATGACACCTGGTATTGAGATATGGGATCTCGACCTGGTGGACGGACTGGAACCAGTTCTCACATTGGGTGATTCAAAATTTGACATGTCACTGAAGGCAATGAGGAGTAAAAAGAAGAAGGGAAAACACAAGAAAGTAAGGTAAAGATGGATCTGTCTGTCCTATTGGTTATGTGTGTGTCTTATGCAGGGCAGTGGTGCTGCTGGTGAGGGTGTGAGGGGTGCAGGTGATAGTCACAGTGATGCCGTCTTGGGTCTGTCCTGGAATAGGATTGTCCGGACTGCGTTGGCCAGTGCAAGTGCCGATAAGACAGTCCGAGTATGGGACATGTCGGGACCAAAGTGTGTTCTAACCCTCCCCCACCCAGACAAGGTATCTGACGCAGCAATCAAATTATTGAGGCCTAACCAGTTTGCTGCCTGTAGTCTATCTAGCAATAGGATCCACTTTGTGGTAATTGTGTGTGTGTGTGTGTGTGTGTGTGTGTGTGTGTGTGTGTGTGTGTGTGTGTGTGTGTGTGTGTGTGTGTGTGTGTGTGTGTGTGTGTGTGTGTGTGTGTGTGTGTGTGTGTGTGTGTGTGTGTGTGTGTGTGTGTGTGTACAGGTTCAGTGTGTACAATGGCATCCATATGAGCCACAGTTACTGGCTACTGGAGCATACGATGGCAGAGTACGTCTCTACAACTGTATGACCTCAAAGGTGGGTGTGGCCTGATGTTACTATATAGCAATGTGAATGATACAGACATTTCTTTATAGGCAACAATCAGAGTTTGGAAACTTGATGGGGAAGTTGAGAGAGTCTTGTGGAACCATCTGAAACCAGAACAACTTCTGGTGAGATCTGTGAATACTGCAGCACCTCGACACTTGTAGATTGAGTGAATAGGGAACTGTTCTGCATGTAGACTAGGTGGGGTACCTTGTAGCCTTTAGCTTGTGTGTGTGTGTGTGTGTGTGTGTGTGTGTGTGTGTGTGTGTGTGTGTGTGTGTGTGTGTGTGTGTGTGTGTGTGTGCAGGCAAGCACAGACAGCCACACAGTTCACTGCCTCAATAGGAACACGGACCCAGTGCTCTTCCAGATCCATGCCCACACTGACGCTATTGCAGGTTACCAACATAGTACTCTTTCCTCTCACCTCTCTATACAGTATATGTTAAAATATCTTCAGATCTAAGTCTCAGTTGCTATGTGCCTGGTCTGCTGGTAACAGCCAGTACAGATGACACTATCAAGTTCTGGGACATACAGGTAAATGTACACGGTACAGCTGCAAGTGTTGCTGTTAACTTCCATTTTTTTAGGAAGACAAACCAGTCTTTTTACTGAGTAAAGATATGCACATGGTTGGTTAAAATCATTGTCTTAGTTGTCTGTCATCTTCAAGTGATGAGGCTGTTTTGTTTGCTGTAAGGGAGCTGTTTTGTGTGCTCGGTTTTCTCTGGACTCTCCGTATGCAATGGCTGTGGGCGGTACCAAGAATGGATTTCAGATCCTGGATGTCAGACAGATGGAGTCAGGTCCTTGGTGCTAATCTGTACCTATAGACTAGGATCTGATTTCCTTGTTCATAGCAGCTGTCCTACCTGCATACTTCATGCTTGTGTAATTAACGCTGGTTGTTCTCAAGAATTTTTAAAGAAATACTATACATAGCTTGTCCAGGAATATTTACCTGTTAACTGACGTGTTTCAACTGCAGTTGTCCAAAGAGTGCGAGGTAGAGATCTAATGGTACCTCTTCCACCAGAGAAGGCCTCTACAGTGAGTGGCAGCTGGCATTATTATACATGGTGTATGAGATCGATATCTCTGGACAGAATGGGGGGAGAGAATTGAGTAAACATTTGGAAGAAGAAATGGTTGGAGACAGAGAGGAATCACTAGTGGACGAAGAGCAGGAAAATGAGGTGGAGTGTGTGAGGGGAGAGACAGAGATTGCAAGTGGGTCTGAACATCTTGTTGAGGCTATGGACACAGAGTCCAGCAGGTCAAGAGAGACTAATTCACTTACTAAGAGGGATGGGAAGACGAAGAAAAAAGGAAAGAGACCTCATAAAAGGAGAGGACGGAAATAGAATTTTTAATTTCATGTACTAATTATGTTTGTATTATAACAAATTTATACGCGCGCGCGGCCTTCTCTTCCTCGCGGGGCATGCGAGGGCCTGTAAAATATTGGTTATTGTGGTTCAAAGTCCAAGAGCACGTGTGCTGAAAGCTTGCGAACTTTCTCTCGTCTGTCTGTCTCTGGAAATGGCCACTTCCACAGTTGCCGCTCCACGAAGCCAGCAGCCGAACGTGCTGGAGACCGCGGGTCGTTTGGTGGACGAACACATACAGTCGGATGGCCGTCAGCTGGAACTCAGCGCCCAACTCAAGATTGCAACGCACAGTGAGTTTGGCGGAACGTGGGCACGATATGGAACCATTAATGATGGAATTAATATCGTCATAACCTGTGAAGCTGCTTGAAGGGAGCGCAAAGCTTACATTCTAGTTAATGCACACCTCAAGTGTTCGCTACTCTCTTTCCACTAGGGCAGACCAATGCAAGTGGTACTAGTGATATCGACTACCCTGCCTTACCCTCAGTCCTCCCTCCCCTCTCCTCCCTTCCATTCATCGAACAGACCACTCGCGTGCCCCTCCCTCCAGAACTTCTGCAGGAATTTGACAGTATCCCATTTCTACCAGTGTAGATGTAAGGATAACTGTGGAGCCCCTCTAATTAAGGACAATTTGAATGAGGACACCTCAGTTAACAGGACACTTTTACTGTGTGCTTTCAACCTCTAAAATTAGGACTCGTCCAGCAGCTGTAGGGGGTATAGCTCAGTGGTAGAGCATTTGACTGCAGATCAAGAGGTCCCTGGTTCAAATCCAGGTGCCCCCTCACAACTCTCTTAACCTCATATTTGTAAGGAAGTTATTTTTCTGAGGTGTGTGTGTATCAGATATGCAATGTAACTGTGCCATGGGCCTCATGCCGGAGATCAGGAGAGCCTGGCTTACTGTAGACAGCAACATCTACCTCTGGAAATATGAAGATGGGTAAGAACTAACCATTTCAGAGATGGACACAGTACTTTGCAGAGTCTGTAAGAATTGGCACTTTTTTGCATGTGTTCTTTGCCTACAGTAAAGATCTGGCTTATTTTGATGGACTAAATGAGGTTATTTTGACAGCTGCTCTGATCACACCCAAAGCAGGAGTGTTCCAGGAGCACATACAGTACCTTCTGTGCCTCACGACTGCCGTGGAGATTACCATTCTGGGAGTCAGTTTTACTGGTCAGTATATGCTGAGATTACTGAACCAGGTGGTCAGTATATGTTGAGTTTACTGACCTGTGGTGGTCAGTATACAGACATTACTGAGCTCGGATACCATATATTCTACTCCTCAGCTCTCCCCACCGACCCCCATGGTGAAATGCACCTGCAGCCGACCCCCCTCTTTCACCTCCCTTCCGACAATATCAGTATGCTGGGGGCCATTGGGACCCCCTGGGGCCGAATATTCCTGGCAGGGAAAGACGGCTGTCTCTACGAGGTAGAGTACCAGGTAGGCAAAATCCTCTCACGTTCTCTACGTTTATGGCAATTACGGCTAATAATAGTCTTATTTTGTGCATGTATAATCATGTTCATATGCAAGAAGAAATAGTATCACACACTAAGTGTTCTGACAGTGGTAGGTGGTATGTCCTATGGAGGTTTGGTACACTCTGCTCCATATGTTGGCTGATAATAGGGGCTTACCCACCCCCTCCATTACGAGGCTGTTCTCTCCCAGCACGACATTGGATGGACTAACCAGTTCAAGTCCATTCAACAACACAACTGGAAAGACAGTACTCCCTTCTGCGAAATCACCGCTTAGCTTGATCTTCTCGAACACAGTCTCTGCAGCGTACCCTTCCACTGGTGCTCCACACGTCTCCAGCATACTTGACTGACACTTCACCAGTGAACATACCCCAAATTGCAGCTTTCGATTATCGACACTACCACCAATATAGACTCCAAGTGCGTAGGTCTCACTAGGTACATATTGCTGCCTGGCGTACTCCAGTGTACACTGTAGATTTAAAGAGAGCTCTGTGTTTGTGTAAGACACTGTCACAGTGCCACTGGGTTGGTTGCTAAGGGCTGTAAAGTTGAGATAGGTGTTGTTGATCATGTCAACTCCACTGACATCTGAGCCTGGATGAATTGTACCATGCTGGCTCCATCCATTCTGCTTGGTAGTCCCCACCCACCTAAGGGTATTTGAAATGAAGCAACTCATGTGGACAGAGATTTAAATCTGTCACTTCCTTGTACATGGGAGGAGAGACTCTAATAGTCTGTAACAATATCAAAGGCTTTACTGAGTGTATATGTACCTCCTACCCTCCTTATATGTAGAGCTGTGTACTCTTAACTCAGAGCCATGTATGTTCACAAGAACTAACCTTTGACTCATCTCTTTGTTCCAACTCTTAAGCTGG
Source organism: Theonella swinhoei (assembly GCA_963970385.1). Lineage (NCBI taxonomy): Eukaryota > Metazoa > Porifera > Demospongiae > Tetractinellida > Theonellidae > Theonella > Theonella swinhoei. The sequence goes on from OZ019953.1 coordinate 969,976, forward strand.
TTACCACCAACTCCTCTCAATTGAGTAGCTGTAAGAGGAGGTGGATGTTTAACCACTTGGGATATTAACACTATACCAGTAGCAGGAGGGAAATTGTCCCCATCGATGTAGTAAGAGAGTGCATTTCCTGCTGAGTATATCCCACTGCCTGTCAGGTAGAATCTTATGTCTATTGGGAACGAGGTTTTACTGGGAAAGTGCTGGTTTGCAGCTAGAAAGTTAGACCCTGTCCTCCAAGACCAGGCCTGTTGGATGGCTATGGAGGTGTAAAATGGGAAGGAGTTGCCCCACGCTGTAGGAAATATGAAATTTCTGATGCCCATATTGAGCAGTTCCAGGGGAGGGTCACAGTACAGTATATCATAACAAGTAAATGTGCCAAAGGTTACTCCAAAACTTGTGTTGAATGTCACGTGAGGTGTTGGATGTGGCGTGTCGAATATTTTATTCTCTTCATTATAGAGATGAGTCTTGTGATATTTTGCAATTAAGGAGCCGTCTGAATCAAACACGACATTAGTGTTGTACTGGTACCATCCATTGGGGGGACAGAGAGAATTAGTGACCGAGTTGATGGAGTTAGTATGAACTACAGTCAGGGAATCGTTACACTTCTGCTTGTCGCCCATATTAGCTACTAGCACTATTTGGTTCTTCTCTGCCAAGCAGCTGAGGTAGGTCAGGACAGGCCGATCAGAGAACCTCGCGTCACCGCAGGGAGTGTAGATCTCTACCGGAGGGTCAGGGATCTCCTCAAGGTAGGGGTACATGGCTTCTCGCGATGGAATTACAAATCCATATATCCCATCTTCGGGAAATATGATTATATCTGCTCCATTCTTCTTTCCTTCCTGGACATATCTGTCAAAACTGTGTAGGTTGTACATCATGACCTCCAAGGCCTGCTGGGGAGTCAGTATGTGGAATATGTCCAATGATATGTTGGGTCTGAACTCCACGACGGCCGCTGTGTAGAAATCTTCGTCTGTTAGAGAGGGATGGGCTGATACTGCAACCAGTATTGCAGTCAGGAGGTGGTAAATTGATAGGGGGTAGCCTTGCATAGCCATTGTTACTGACCAGTCACTGGAAGGCTTTCTGCTCTGTGTAGGGTACGTCAGTTAAGTGTGGCAGCCGCGACTGTACTATTATCAGTAGTCTTAGTGTATTCCCTTACCTCCCAATTCCGTTCCTGCGATCGCTAGACTGACTAGCGCGGCGTTGGAGCTGCTTTTATGTCAAATGATGATGTCATTGGAATGTCTATATTTAGCCTACAACTTCTACACTCAGCAATGATGATACTGCTGTAAACCTCCCTCTTTTCCTCCATGCCTCCCTCCTTCCTTGCTCCCTCCTTCCCTCTCTATCTCCCACTCTCCCTCCCTCCCTCCCTTCCCTCTCAGGCTGAGGATGGGTGGTTTTCCCGAAAGTGTCGTAAAGTCAACCATTCCCAGTCAAAACTCTCCTTCCTTGTCCCCTCCTTCCTCTCCTTCTCTGAGGAAGGTCAGCCTCACACTCACTCTCCTCAACTTGTCTGCACCTATGTTCCCCTCCCTCCTCCCCTCCCTCTCCTCCTCCCCTCCTCCCCTCCCCCTCCCTCCCCCTCCCCCCTTCCCACCTCCCCTCCCCTCCCCCTCCTCCCCCTCCCTCCCCCCTCCCCCCCTCCCTCCTCCCCTCCCCTCCCCTAGACCCTCTAGTGAAAATGGTGGTTGATAGTTCAAGGTACATTCTCTACACACAAAGCCACAAGAACATCATCTCTGTAGGTTCATGTCTCTCTCTACACCACTCAATTTATTTCCTTCCATTTTCAGGTGTATGATTTAGGGAGAAATGGTATGTCACTGACTAAAGTTGCACAGATGAATTTCAGTGACATCGTCCGCTACACCCTCTCTGCTCTGAACACCACTGACAAGAGTCTGGTTCAGTCGCTGGTCTGCCTTTCTGTACTCCCGAAATCTGAGTCCTCCACACTCCATCTTCTTGCCATAACTACTGCAGGTGTGAGGTAGCTACATGGTACTGTGAAAGTAAATCCTTGACATTGTTGGTCGGACGTGGTTGTCCTGTTTATTGAAGTATCTTGTCTAAGAGAAATCATTAGTGTATAGCACACTAGCTGGAAACCCACCTCACCAACCCATACAAGACATCCGAAACATGTACACTAGTTGAATACTACGCATTGTGGCGAGCGGGAGAGTGTGCATGAAAAGTTAGAAGCACATAGGTATGTACAGTGCCCGTCACAAACACACACATATATATAGAATAACCGCCCGTTCAGACCACTAGGAGGGCTCACTCAGCTCGCCAACAAGAGCAGGACACTGGATGCCCGTGCTATTGAAACTTAAAATTTGAGAACTGGGTGGTGGGTTGTGTGACATACTCCATGTTGTGTGTAGGTCTGAGGTTGTATTTCACTACCACTCCCAATGGAGAGGAAGCCCGTCCCTCCCTCCTGGCCCTCGTCCACGTTCGTCTTCCCCCTGGTTTCTCACCCTCCTCTGCCGCTCTTCGACCCGGCACCTCCGTACACCAGGCATTCTACAACAGAGGTGACCTATACTGTGTGCCATAAGGTACAGGACAGCAGTCAAAGTTCATTTGCAGGTACTCTTGTGCTTTCGGCGTCTCAGACCGAGGAGAAA
>OZ019953.1:977635-992348 GCA_963970385.1 Theonella swinhoei
TGTGTGTGTGTGTGTGTGTGTGTGTGTGTGTGTGTGTGTGTGTGTGTGTGTGTGTGAGCACGAGTACTAATTCCACTATGTAGGACTCATTTTGGCAGACAGTCAATAAGCCTCTCCACTTGCTGGATGCTATTCACTCACTTCTGTCATCATATGTCGATAACCCATCACTTGTGGCTACATACGAGAGGTGAGTAGACACACTCTCCACTCTGCTATGGCAGCACCCTCTACTAACCAACATACCCCCCCTCCACCTCTCTCCCTCCCTCCCTCCCTCCCTCCCTCTCTCTTTCCTCAGGCCATCATTCAACGCTACAATACAGAATGGTATCAGCCACTATCTGGTGGAGCTACAGACCATGGACACTCAAATAATGGGTATCAATCAGACCATCTCCAATCTCCGGTCTCTAGAGCCACAAATTCAGAGGATTTCTTAGTCTAAAATTAACTACCCTACCTTTACTATTGCACTATGTATTTGTACTGAAGTATTTGTAACGCATGCGCAGTGCTACGGCCGCCGCGAATTCCAAAGAAGATGGCGAAGGTGCAGTTGACTAATGTGACAGTTCTAGACAATCCCACGGCTTTCTGCAACCCCTTCCAGTTTGAGATTACGTTCGAGTGTCTGGAAGATTTAGCAGATGGTGCGTTACTTCATTCTGTATCTTCGCACTTAGCTAAGATTCTAATAAAGGCACATCACTTCGAGATCTAGAGGGCCCATGGCCAGTCTTGAGAGCCTGGTTAAGTTATCACGTTAAGGACTACACTATGTAGAGCACCTTTCATTCAATCATCTTCTGCCAGTAACTACACATCTCCACTTTCACCAGATCTGGAATGGCAGATTGTGTATGTGGGGTCAGCATCCAGTGAGGCTCACGACCAGACCTTGGACTCGGTCCTTGTTGGACCTGTTCCAGCAGGAAGACACAGATTTGTATTCCAGGTAGAGAGTATTGGGGGACCTCAGCACATGAGCTGTTCACACACACACACACACACACACACACACACACACACACATGCAGGCAGATTCCCCCAATCCTGAGAAGTTACCTTCCGAAGATGTGGTAGGGGTGACTGTTGTCCTACTGACCTGCTCCTTCCGGTCAAACGAGTTTGTCAGGGTTGGCTACTACGTCAACAACGAGTACACAGATCCTGAATTAGCTGAGAACCCTCCACCCAAACCAGTTTTTGAGAAGGTAAACAAGACATTTTGATGAGGACATTTTTCATCATTATTGTACAATATACAGTTACAGAGAAATATTCTTGCCAGTAACCCAAGAGTCACAAAGTTCAAGATCTCCTGGGACTAACACAACTCTCTCCCTCCCTCTCTCTCTCTAATCTCCACGATCTCATACATGATCTCATACATCTGCCATATAATCGTTCTCATGATATTGTGCACAATTCTGTCACAGTGCTAACTGATCTCTAGCCCTTGGCACGCATGTGCAGGAGGGTTACAGTACTTGGTCAGTCGGTCTGTGTGTGCACGTGTATCTGTTACAGTGGTTTTTTTTTGACATAACGTAAGAGGTCAATAATTCAACTATGCTCATTTACATGTCATACAGTAATAATATTCTAACATACACGTATATTTCTTGTATAGATCTGACAAAGGATGCAGGAACTAAGCAATTGCAAGTTGCCATTACAAAATTAGAGCCTACTGTACATACAGTTCTATGAACTCTATTGGAACATCTCCATATATAGAACTTGTAAGACATAGTCGAGCCTCTATGTCATCAGTGGTAGGGCTGGGGAGTTGCTTGGTGAAATATGGAGGATTGTTGAATGAGCAACATGTACTTGTGGGACTACAGCCATCACCATCCCAGAGAGGATCGTTTGAATAGAAGCCATTATTAGGGTCTCCTCTTTGCCTTCCTGATTCACAGAAATAGTCTCCACCCACATATGGTGGGACATTAATAAAACCAGTTGAATCACAAGGACAGACAGTTTTTTGATCGCGATGAAACTCAGAAGCACCAGCTGCAAATGTCCAGATGTGTTGTCGTGGACGACTGTGTGTAAGACTGACACCAGCAACATAGGGACTATCAATTACTCTAGTACGAATCCGATTGGCTTCAAATGCAGGGGTATGGCTATACTGATAGGCTATAATTTTTCCACAAACTTTAGTGTAGCTTCCTCCATGAACAGGGAAGGTGACTGAATCACAGGTACGACCAGTACCAACTCTACCACATGTTCTCTTGGAGAAGTTAGTCAGCTGCCAGCCAGTGGGACAGGCGACGGTAGGATCTGTCATGTTCAGGTAAACCACACGTCTCCAACCTCCTGTACCACCACATGAGAAGTTATGAGGAGGGAAAACATAACCATAACTGTACTTCAGTTGTAGTGAGAAGTTCTGTTGCAGGTTTTGTTCAAGTGCCTCCACACTGTCACTTAATCTGTTGACTTTATCGTTCACTAGATTCCTGATGTTTTCCTCACTTCTATTGATGTATGGTAGGAGTTGCTGGAGAACTGCCATGCTTATCTGATCAACTGTAGAATTACATGGAGTGAATATGGTCACACTTTGTGTGCCTACTGTAGACTATGACTTACCACCACTTTCTGATAAATCATCATGTGCTACTCCAGTCTTCAGACAAGTCAGTATGACTACTGACAGTAATACTAACTGGACAGCTCTAGACATTCTTCCTCACAGATGAACTCAGTGACTATAGTAAAGTATTGTAGAGGATTCTCTGACTTTAATTTAATCGATAAAGCCTATTTTTCTGTGCTTAGCAAAGAACACCCTTCTATTTATACCCAAGGAGGGCTAGGAAGTGTGGAAGTAGGATTCAGGATGTTGAGTGTAGTAGGAATTAATTATATTGCAACAGGATGAGCTGCAGGATGCTTGTTCCCTCTGTAGCCCACATCTGCCAGCAGTAGGTCATGACCTGGAAGGCAACAGGTATGCAACAACTTTGCAACATGTATACAACAGCAACTTTGAGAGACACCAACTTATGCTTCTCAGTGAATGTATCGAGCTATTGCAACAGAGCAACAGAGAATGTTCAAGCAGTAAGTAAGCTGAACAAACTTCAAATTCTGACTATGTACTGTTAGCTTGCATAAGCTAATCATAGATTTCCTTTGGTGCTGCTGATGTATCTTCTTCACTACAGTAGCTCCTAGAACACTGAGAAGCATAGTTTGGTGTCTCTCCACCACTTGGTTGGCACAAGATTGCATGCAACAAAGTTGCAGTTGTATAGACGTTGCAAAGTTGTTGTATACATGTTGCTTTCCAGGGTCACCACGGAAACTGGTAAAAGGGTTAAAAATGTTCATTGTCACTGCATCCTCTGTTGCAGCTCATCCTGTACTACATCCTCAACCCTACTTCCACACTTCCTAGCTAGGGGTTGACAAAATATGCTAATTTTTCTGTTAATTGGAGTGTCCTCAAAGCACCAGCCCTTTTACAGCGATCCACTGTATACTTATGCTGAAAGATTATAACTGATGTACACATCTACTGCTATCTATCAATAAGTTCTCTGTACTGGGACTGATCCCAGCTGTCTTCCGTGTCTTCCTCCTCATCAATGTACACCCTCTCTTTGGCCACACGTCTCAGCCTCTCCCTCTCCCTCTGCTCCTCTTCACTCAGTGTGGAGGGGTCCAGGGGGAGGGTCAGGATCTGGAGTGGAGACCTGAGCAGAATGTAATATGGGAATGAGACAGTGGAATGAATGCACGATATATACATCAGTTCCCAGACTCCAAGCCCCTCTTATCAGGACCCCTCTCACCAATTGGAACCCCCTCACAAATCAGGACCCCTTTCACTAATAATTGGGACCCACTCACAAATCAGGACCCCTTTCACTAATAATTGGGACCCCCTCACATATCAGGACCCCTTTCACTAATAATTGGGACCCACTCACAAATCAGGACCCCTTTCACTAATAATTGGGACCCCCTCACATATCAGGACCCCTTTCACTAATAATTGGGACCCCCTCACATATCAGGACCCCTCACATAACACTTCAGTCTATGTTCCACTGCACTGATACTACATGTAAGTCCAGGGCTGGAGTGGTCCTCACACCTGTGTTGGATGGTGTAGGTGGAGCCATCTTGGTTCACAAGTAGTACTTGATACATGCGAGGATGGACCCTCTTCCTATTGGCCTGGGGGAGGGGCTTTCCATCTGGTCCAATCCCCAGTCTGCATGGAACAGAGACGACATATGAGAATGCGGGAAAAAATCTTGAAAACCTACTTTATCATTCGTTTGGAAGCTCGTGAAGAATGTCTGCATTGCACGGCTGTTGTCGCCTGCCAAGGAGCACGTGATGACGAAGGATGAGCGGTAGATACAACGTAGATGGGTCTGCAGGAATCATAATCATGCCAACTGATCCCTCGCCTCAATTAGCTAGCAAGAGACTGTACCGGAATACACGAAGTATCCACTGCCCAGTGAGAACCAGCATTTCTCTGCTTCCCTGCGTGCAAAAGGTCAAAGGTCGATCAACAGAGTCATGTGATGCTGACGAGTAACAACTATTCCCAAGCTGAAGTAATGGAGCGAAGGCTGTTGGCTCTGCTCTTTCTCCTACTGGGGTTGATGGTGGACGGAACACTTTGTAATTGTATCTACAAACCTAAACGTAAGCATTCTGTGCCTGCACACAGTTACTTTGAGCTTGCTCTGTACGATGAATACAGATAGGAAGTACGTGCTCTGCACGACCCAGCCACGGACTGTTGAAATTGGTCAAAACACTTCCTTGAAGATACACACCAAGTGAGTCTACCTCGAGAAGTGTTACTACTACCCTCTGCTATTAGTCTCTGTCCCTCTCACGATCACTCTCCTGACCTCCCTCCAGCCCTCCTCTCCCTGACAATGGCTACCATTACATCATGAACCTCTCTGTCAACAGACACGTCATTAAGGGACCAGAACAGGTATATGCATCAGGAATTACAGAAAATAGCAAAAGAGCAGCTAGGCATACACGGCACTAATGAGGGCCAACCAGCCCGAAACAGCTGTCCGCCGTTTGCCTGGTTTGCTCTGCACACACCTTTTTTCATGGGAGGGGGTAGGGTGAAGCCGCTGGTTAACATTTGAAATTTTCAAGGGAGGCAAGACTGGGTTGAGGCAAGACTGTATCAAAGAGGGTTTAATTTCTTCCTTAAGGTGCTGAATACATGACATGTACCTACTCTACTACACTAGGTTACATTGATGGGAGGCAATGGCACACACACTTACATCACTCTCCATGGCAGAGCAGCTGGAACTACTTTAGTGTCCTTCTCTTATGATGACAACTCTACCAATAACTCTAACATCACATTCTACAAGTATGTCCACCTTAGCCTCAATTCCTCCCAACTCTCTCACGACAGTGGGAGAGGTCTGGGAATGAGACCATGGGAATGAGACCAGAGACTAGATATCAAACACATCATTTTCTCTTTTAAGGCTCAACAAAGTGAAACGTGAGATCTCTATAATCCATTCCAGAGCTGTGTACATCCTCTCCATAGTGGTAGGCTGGATCTACTTTGTGGCCTGGTCCATATCCTTCTATCCACAGGTACCAATGGCAGTTACATTACTCACTAAATAATTGATGTGAAAAAAGTTGTATTTTAGACACTTAAAACTAACTTTGTGTTTCTGTTGTGGTTAGATTATTGAGAACTTTTACCGGCGCAGTGTGGTCGGACTGAATTTTGACTTCCTGGCTCTCAATATCACTGGGTTCATTGCCTATGGGGTCTTCAATGTGGGACTCTTCTGGATTCCTGAAATCCAGGTTAAACTTCAGGCCCTACTTCATTTCCCTCCCCTCCCACCCCCCCTCCCTCCCTCCCTCCTTCCCTATTATCTCTTGTCTCTCTCTCTCCTCCTCTCCCCCCACCCTACGTGATTACAGGACCAGTACAGAGACCTCCATCCTGGAGGGGTCAACCCAGTCCAGCTCAATGATGTAATCTTCACACTGCATGCCATAGCTGCCACAGCATTCACCATCTTCCAATGTTTCATATTTGAGGTATGCCATATATATAATGTCAGAGGTACATTTTTTGAAGAGGGTGACATACCAGTCCACAATACCTATCTCCATTAGCTAAGTGGCTATTCTCTCTCTCTCTCTCTCCTCCCTCTCTCTCTCCTCCCTCCCTCCTTCCTTCCTTCCTTCCCTCCCTCCCTCCCTCCCTCTCTCCCTTCCCCCCTCTCTCTCCTCCCTCCCTTCTTCCTTCCTTCCTTCCCTCCCTCCCTTCCTCCCCCCTCCCTCTCCCCACTCTCCTCCACTTCACCCACTGCCCTATACAGAGAGGAAAGCAGAGAGTGAGCTACCTAGCCTGGATTATTCTGGCTTTACTGTGGGGAGCTGTCTTCATCTCTCTCTTCATTGCTATCGCAGGCAAACTCTCGTGGCTCAACTTTCTTTACGTATTCTCCTACGTCAAACTGGTTGTCACACTGATCAAATACATCCCTCAGGTACAGAGGTACTCTAGCAGTGCTTACTGACTGCAAGTAATGAGGTGGCCCCTACCTTAATTGCTCATATGAACATACATGTATACCTGCCAGACTCTGTGTTTAATAGTGTAAAGCCATGCACACATGCCTACCTCACCTGCATGCAAAAGTTGATTGTGTGTGTGTGTGTGTGTGTGTGTGTGTGTGTGTGTGTGTGTGTGTGTGTGTGTGTACGTCTCCATTTCCCTCTACACAGGCTGTGATGAACTGTCGTAGACGGAGCACTGTTGGATGGAGTATAGGTAATGTACTATTGGACTTCACTGGAGGGACTCTCAGTATACTGCAAATGATCCTCATCTCGTACAACTACGGTGAGAACTAGCTGGATCTTCCTTACCTTCAACACACACACACACACACACACACACACACACACACACACACACACACACACACACACACACACACACACACACACACACACACACACACACCAACTTAATGTCAATATACTCCAGATGACTGGAAGTCCATATTCGGAGACCCCACCAAGTTTGGCCTGGGAGCTCTCTCCATTATCTTCGACTTGCTATTCATGTTCCAACACTACATACTGTTCCGGGGGAGGAAACCTCAGGAGGAGAAACCCTGCTTCACGTGGAAACACGATCAAAAACTTGGAATTGACACTGATGAAGAAGATAGTAACGAAAAGACTCCACTGATTAATACTAGTGATAAGAAGTTAGGGAAATTTCGCAGAGTATTAAATACCTTGTGCATTTAGTATGGCATCCCATCATCAGTTAAGTTATTTTTGTATGATTATAATTAATGACACACTTGGATGACTGTGTGTGTGTGTGTGTGTGTGTGTGTGTGTGTGTGTGTGTGTGTGTGTGTGTGTGTGTGTGTGTGTGTGTGTGTGTGTGTGTGTGTGTGTGTGTGTGTGTGTGTGTGTGTGTGTGTGTGTGTGTGTGTGTGTGTGTGTGTGTGCGCACGTGCGCATGCGCAAGGTACTTGCTGCACACACACAAGTGATACAATTGCAACACACCTTTGGCTTGTCAGCAGCTTCAGCACTGGTGTCTCTCCTTACTGCGGCTCTCACTGCTGCCCTCTCTGCAGAGAACACAACTCTCCTTGTCTCCTGCTCAAAAAATGCCTCCATTACAGCTTCCTGCACACACACACACACAGTCATCCAAGTGTGTCATTAATTAATTTCACTGTACGTGTGGTGTAGCCACTGCCCAGTGAGAACCAGCATTTCTCTGCTTCCCTGCGTGCAAAAGGTCAAAGGTCGATCGCAGAGTCATTTGATGCTGACGAGTAACAACTATTCCCAAGCTGAAGTAATGGAGCGAAGGCTGTTGGCTCTGCTCTTTCTCCTACTGGGGTTGATGGTGGACGGAACACTTTGTAATTGTATCTACAAACCTAAGCGTAAGCATGCTGTACCTGCACACAGTTACTTTGAACTTGCTCTGTACGATGAATACAGATAGGAAGTACGTGCTCTGCACGACCCAGCCACGGACTGTTGAAATTGGTCAAAACACTTCCTTGAAGATACACACCAAGTGAGTCTACCTCGAGAAGGGTTACTACTACCCTCTGCTATTAGTCTCTGTCCCTCTCACAATAACTCTCCTGACCTCCCTCCAGCCCTCCTCTCCCTGACAATGTCTACATGAACCTCTCTGTCAACAGACATGTCATTGAGGGACCAGAAAATGTATATGTGTCAGAAATTATAGAAAATAGTTGAAGGAGGCAAAAGTGACAGTCTAGGCCGTCACAGAGCAGCTAGGCATACACGGCACTGATGAGGGCCAACCAGCCCGAAACAGCTGTCCGCCGTTTGCCTGGTTTGCTCTGCACACACCTTTTTTCATGGGAGGGGATAGGGTGAAGCTGCTGGTTAATGTTTGAAAATTTTCAAGGGAGGCAAGACTGGGGGAGGCAAGACTGTATCAAAGAGGGTTTAATTTCTTCATGTGTCCTCTTTAAGGTGCTGAATAAATGACATGTACCTACTCTACTACACTAGGTTATGTTAATGGGAGGCAGTGGCACACACACTTACATCACTCTTCATGGCAGAGCAGCTGGAACTACTTTAGTGTCCTTCTCGTATGATGACAACTCTACCAATAACTCTAACATCACGTTCTACAAGTATGTCCACCTTAGCCTCAATTCCCCCCAAACCCTCTCACGACGGTGGGAGAGGTCTGGGAATGAGACCATGGGAATGAGACCAGAGACTAGATATCAACACATTTTCTCTTTTAAGGCTCAACAAAGTGAAACGTGAGGTCTCTATAATCCACTCGAGAGCGGTGTACATCCTCTCCATAGTGGTAGGCTGGATCTATTTCATGGCCTGGTCCATATCCTTCTATCCACAGGTAACGAGTCCTTCAATGGCAGTTACATTACTCACTAAATAATTGATGTGAAAAAAGTTGTTACTTAACCTTGTGTTTCTGTTGTGGTTAGATTATTGAGAATTTTTGGCGCCGCAGTGTGGTCGGACTGAATTTCGACTTCCTGGCTCTCAACATCACTGGGTTCATTGCCTATGGAGTCTTCAATGTGGGACTCTTCTGGATTCCTGAAATCCAGGTTAAACTTCAGGCCCTACTTCATTTCCCTCCCCTCCCACCCCCCTCCCTCCCTCCCTCCTTCCCTATCATCTCTTGTCTCTCTCTCTCCTCCTCTCCCCCCACCCTACGTGATTACAGGACCAGTACAGAGACCTCCATCCTGGAGGGGTCAACCCAGTCCAGCTCAATGATGTGATCTTCACACTACATGCCATAGCTGCCACAGCATTCACCATCTTCCAATGTTTCATATTTGAGGTATGCCATATATATAATGTCAGAGGTACACTTTTTGAAGAGGGTGACATACCAGTCCACAAATACCTATCTCCATTGGCTAAGTGGCTATTCTCTCTCTCTCTCCTACCTCCCTCCCTCCCTCCCTCCCTCTCCCCACTCTCCTCCACTTCACCCACTGCTCTATACAGAGAGGAAAGCAGAGAGTGAGCTACCTAGCCTGGATTATTCTGGCTGTACTGTGGGGAGCTGTCTTCATCTCTCTCTTCATTGCCATCGCAGGCAAACTCTCGTGGCTCAACTTTCTTTACGTATTCTCCTACGTCAAACTGGTTGTCACACTGATCAAATACATCCCTCAGGTACAGAGGTACTCTAGCAGTGCTTACTGACTGCAAGTAATGAGGTGGCCCCTACCTTAATTGCTCATATGAACATACATGTATACCTGCCAGACTCTGTGTTTAATAGTGTATACCATGCACACATGCCTACCTCACCTGCATGCAAAAGTTGATTTTATTGTGTGTGTGTGTGTGTGTGTGTGTGTGTGTGTGTGTGTGTGTGTGTGTGTGTGTGTGTGTGTGTGTGTGTGTGTGTGTGTGTGTGTGTGTGTGTGTGTGTGTGTGTGTGTGTGTGTGCATGTATGTATGTCTCCATTTCCCTCTACACAGGCTGTGATGAACTGTCGTAGACGGAGCACTGTTGGATGGAGTATAGGTAGTAGACTATTGGACTTCACTGGAGGGGCTCTCAGTATACTGCAGATGATCCTCATCTCATACAACTACGGTGAGAACTAGCTGGATCTTCCTCACACACACACACACACGCACGCACGCACGCACGCACGCACGCACGCACGCACGCACACACGCACACACACACACACACACACACACACACACACACACACGCACGCACACACACACACACACCAACTTAATGTCAACATACTCCAGATGACTGGAAGTCCATATTCGGAGACCCCACTAAGTTTGGCCTGGGAGCTCTCTCCATTATCTTCGACTTGATATTCATGTTCCAACACTATGTACTGTTCCGGGGGAGGAAACCTCAGGAGGAGAAACCCTGCTTCACGTGGAAACATGATCAAAAAATTGGAATTGACACCGATGAAGAAGATAGTAACGAAAAGACTCCACTGATTAATACTAGTGATAACGAGTTAGGGAAATTTCGCAGAGCATTAAATACCTTGTGCATTTAGTATGGCATCCCATCATCAGTTAAGTTATTTTTGTATGATTATAATTAATGACACACTTGGATGACTGTGTGTTGTGTGTGGGATCCATTAATCTTCTTGTGGCAGAGGCTCTACTACTACGAGCTCAATGAGCAGTTTGTTTTCAGTGAGCAGATACTGTTCATACTCCTGTCGGGCTTTGTCTTCCCATGTCTCCAGCTGTACTGTGTGTGTGTGTGTGTGTGTGTGTGTGTGTGTGTGTGTGTGTGTGTGTGTGTGTGTGGTGAGTGATGATGAAGGACGACCCACCTGGTCTGGACGGAGACCATGTTCCCCCTGTGTAAGGAACACTGCTACTTTGAGAGCTCAACAAAGGTCCATTCTGTAGTGGATGTAAATGAAGAGGTAAAGAGAAAGAATTAAACCCCATACCTTTAATTAAGGGTAAGCCCCTTTCATCAAGACTCCCTCAAATGGGTCCTATTTTGCTGGACTCCTAATGCCTTGTTACTGTACTCATTAAATCAGGACACTAATCAGGACAGTTGGGGCACTAATCAGGACAGTCCCAGATTAAACAGGTTGCACTGTAATGTAAAGGCCCATGTGTGACTCACCTTCTCTCCCTCTCTCCACACAGCCCAGTTCCAGCCCCCCACACTGAGGACAATGTCCCTGAAGAATGGAGAACGCTCCACACACCCTACACTCCCACTGTGTCCATAGGAGAAGTAATGCTGCGGAGGAGGGAGAGAGATAGCACGACAGCCAGAGACATAATTTTAGAGATGATGAGAAAGAGATGTGTAAATAGCTATACCTCATTGAAATCACAGATACCCTAGGACATAAGGGTCCTAATTAGGTATACTGATTTTGGTATTTAGAATAGCAATGTCCTGTTTATTGAGGTGACCTTTGATTAGAGGAGTTCCTCAGTATACTTATTGTTACTCACGAATGAATTTTCCACTCTCGGGGTCTTTGGCAGGCGTCCAATCCCCCCACACTATCTCCCCATCCTGTGGCAAGTAGTGGATATACAACACATGTATTGATTGAGGTGTGTGCAGCAGCAAGGCACTGATGGTTCAGTGGTAGAATTCTCGCCTGCCACGCGGGAGGCCCGGGTTCGATTCCCGGTCAGTGCAATTTTTTTCCCTCAAATTACCACTAACCTCTGTCCCTACAAAGTAAGTGGTAGATGCATTTTCTATTCTCTCCCCACTTCCGGCACCAATAATGCTAATAATTGGAGGGACATCCTCTTCATCGGCTGTTATTCCTTCACTTTTGCCACCAATATCGTTGGTCTTATTACCCCTCTCCCTCTGCTTCTCACTGAGACTAACTTGAGTTGCAGAGAACGTCTTAGGCAGTTCTGAACAAGGTAGGGGTATCTGAAGATCAAGAGAGAGTTGGTTTCCATACACCACTATACACTAACAGTAACTACACATGCCGTCTTGCTTGCACCTTGTAAAATGGCTTCCATGTTAGGTCAAGAGTGGCAAGGGTAGGAGTGCTGGTGGGGGCTGTCTTCTGAGAAGATGCCCCTTGTGTCTTGACTGGTGGGGGGCGTGTGTCCCACAACATCACACAACTGGACAGCATTAATTGTGGAGCATTGAGTGCAATTAGTGTGGTGTAATTAAGGGGCTCACCCATCAATGCTGCAGGTGATAAGCTGATGTGAGAAGTGACAGACGTTTTCCAGCACATGTGTAGTTTTCAGACAGATCTTTGAATGGGAAGAAGATGCAAGATCTCAACTACACACACAGTCATATTAGTAGTACTGGTGTAACCTTTCTAGTCCAGACAACCTTGGGACAGAAGACAGTGTCCTGATTAGTGAGGTGTCCTGATTTCAGGGGTAAAATTGTACACGAACATGGCATTTGGGATAGCAAAAAGTGTCCTGTTTATCAAGGTGTCCTCATTTCTTGAGGTCAGTAAATGACTGATACTCCTATTAGAGAGAGAGAGACAGCGATGACACTAGGTTTGGGGATATCTCAGTATCAGGATGTTTTCTTCTCTCCTGATTTCACTGTACGTGTGGTGTAGCCACTTCCCAGTGAGAACCAGTATTTCTCTGCTTCCCTGCGTGCAAAAGGTCAAAGGTCGCAAGCTGAAGCAATGGAGCGAAGGCTGTTGGCTCTGCTCTTTCTCCTACTGGGGTTAATGGTGGACGGAACACTTTGTAATTGTATCTACAAACCTAAGCGTAAGCGTGCTGTACCTGCACACAGTTACTTTGACCTTGCTCTGTACGATGAATACAGATAGGAAGTACGTGCTCTGCACGACCCAGCCACGGACTGTTGAAATTGGTCAAAACACTTCCTTGAAGATACACACCAAGTGAGTCTACCTCGAGAAGTGTTACTACTACCCTCTGCTATTAGTCTCTGTCCCTCTCACAATCACTCTCCTGACCTCCCTCCAGCCCTCCTCTCCCTGACAATGTCTACATGAACCTCTCTGTCAACAGACATGTCATTGAGGGACCAGAAAATGTATATTCGTCAGAAATTATAGAAAATAGTTGAAGGAGGCAAAAGTGACAGTCTAGTCCGTCACAGAGCAGCTAGGCATACACGGCACTGATGAGGGCCAACCAGCCCGAAACAGCTGTCCGCCGTTTGCCTGGTTTGCTCTGCACACACCTTTTTTCATGGGAGGGGGTAGGGTGAAGCCGCTGGTTAATCTTTGAAAATTTTCAAGGGAGGCAAGACTGGGGGAGGCAAGACTGTATCAAAGAGGGTTTAATTTTTTCATGTGTCCTCTTTAAGGTGCTGAATAAATGACATGTACCTACTCTACTACACTAGGTTATGTTGATGGGAGGCAGTGGCACACACACTTACATCACTCTTCATGGCAGAGCAGCTGGAACTACTTTAGTGTCCTTCTCTTATGATGACAACTCTACCAATAACTCTAACATCACGTTCTACAAGTATGTCCACCTTAGCCTCAATTCCCCCCAACCCTCTCATGACGGTGGGAGAGGTCTGGGAATGAGACCATGGGAATGAGACCAGAGACTAGATATCAACACATTTTCTCTTTTAAGGCTCAACAAAGTGAAACGTGAGGTCTCTTTAATCCACTCGAGAGCGGTGTACATCCTCTCCATAGTGGTAGGCTGGATCTACTTCGCGGCCTGGTCCATATCCTTCTATCCACAGGTACCAATGGCAGTTACATTACTTACTAAATAATTGATGGGAAAAAAGTTGTATTTTAGACACTTAAAACTAACTGTTTATTTCTGTTGTGGTTAGATTATTGAGAACTTTTACCGGCGCAGTGTGGTTGGACTGAATTTCGACTTCCTGGCTTTCAATATCACTGGATTCATTGCCTATGGTGTCTTCAATGTGGGATTCTTCTGGATTCCTGAAATCCAGGTTAAACTTCAGGCCCTACTTCATTTCCCTCCCCTCCCACCCCCCCACCCCTCCCTCCCTCCCTCCCTCCCTCCCTCCCTCCCTCCCCTCCCTCCCTCCCTCCCTCCCTCCCTCCCTCCCTCCCTCCCTCCCTCCCTCCCTCTCTCCTTCCCTCTCATCTCTTGTCTCTCTCTCCTCCTCTTCCTTCCCTCTCATCTCTCGTCTCTCTCTCTCCTACTCTTCCTTCCCTCTCATCTCTCGTCTCTCTCTCTCCTACTCTTCCTTCCCTCTCATCTCTTGTCTCTCTCTCTCCTACTCTTCCTTCCCTCTCATCTCTCGTCTCTCTCTCTCCTCTTCCTTCCCTATCATCTCTCGTCTCTCTCTCTCCTCTTCCTTCCCCATCATCTCTCGTCTCTCTCTCTCTCCTCTTCCCCCACCCTACATGATTACAGGACCAGTACAGAGACCTCCATCCTGGAGGGGTCAACCCAGTCCAGCTCAATGATGTGATCTTCACACTGCATGCCACAGCTGCCACAGCATTCACCATCTTCCAATGTTTCATATTTGAGGTATGCCATATATATAATGTCAGAGGTACACCTTTTGAAGAGGGTGACATACCAGTCCACAAATACCTATCTCCATTAGCTAAGTGGCTATTCTCTCTCTCTCTCTCTCTCTCTCTCTCTCTCTCTCTCTCTCTCTCTCTCTCTCTCTCTC